>CM024638.1:0-149657 GCA_014182715.1 Eucalyptus cloeziana
CCTAGGCCTAGGCCTAGGCCCTGGGCTAGGCCTGGGCCTGGGCCTGGGCCTGGGCCTGGGCCTGGGCCTGGGCCTGGGCCTAGGCCTAGGCCTGGGCCTGGGCCTGGGCCTGGGCCTGGGCCTGGGCCTGGGCCTGGGCCTGGGCCTGGGCCTGGGCCTGGGCCTAGGCCTGGGCCTGGGCCTAGGCCTAGGCCTGGGCCTGGGCCTAGGCCTGGGCCTGGGCCTGGGCCTAGGCCTAGGCCTGGGCCTGGGCCTGGGCCTGGGCCTGGGCCTGGGCCTGGGCCTGGGCCTGGGCCTGGGCCTAGGCCTGGGCCTGGGCCTGGGCCTGGGCCTGGGCCTGGGCCTGGGCCCTGGGCCTGGGCCTAGGCCTGGGCCTAGGCCTGGGCCTAGGCCTGGGCCTGGGCCTGGGCCTGGGCCTGGGCCTAGGCCTGGGCCTGGGCCTGGGCCTGGGCCTGGCCCTGGGCCTGGGCCTGGGCCTGGGCCTGGGCCTGGGCCTGGGCCTGGGCCTGGGCCCTGGGCCCTGGGCCTGGGCCTGGGCCTGGGCCTGGGCCTGGGCCTGGGCCTGGGCCTAGGCCTGGGCCTGGCCTAGGCCTGGGCCTGGGCCTGGGCCTGGGCCTAGGCCTGGGCCTGGGCCTGGGCCTGGGCCTGGGCCCTGGGCCTGGGCCTGGGCCTGGGCCTGGGCCTGGGCCTGGGCCTGGGCCTGGGCCTGGGCCTGGGCCTGGGCCTGGGCCTGGGCCTGGGCCTGGGCCTGGGCCTGGGCCTGGGCCTAGGCCTGGGCCTGGGCCTGGGCCTGGGCCTGGGCCTGGGCCTGGGCCTGGGCCTGGGCCTGGGCCTGGGCCTGGGCCCTGGGCCTGGGCCTGGGCCTGGGCCTGGGCCTGGGCCTGGGCCTGGGCCTGGGCCTGGGCCTGGGCCTGGGCCTGGGCCTGGGCCTGGGCCTGGGCCTAGGCCTGCCTGGGCCTGGGCCTGGGCCTGGGCCTGGGCCTGGGCCTGGGCCTGGGCCTGGGCCTGGGCCTGGGCCTAGGCCCTGGGCCTGGGCCTGGCCTAGGCCTAGGCCTAGGCCTAGGCCCTGGGCCTAGGCCTGGGCCTGGGCCTGGGCCTGGGCCTGGGCCTGGGCCTGGGCCTGGGCCTGGGCCTGGGCCTGGGCCTGGGCCTGGGCCTGGGCCTGGGCCTGGGCCTGGGCCTGGGCCTGGGCCTGGGCCTGGGCCTGGGCCTGGGCCTGGGCCTGGGCCTGGGCCTGGGCCTGGGCCTGGGCCCTGGGCCTGGGCCTGGGCCTAGGCCTGGGCCTGGGCCTGGGCCTGGGCCTGGGCCTGGGCCTGGGCCTGGGCCTGGGCCTGGGCCTGGGCCTGGGCCTGGGCCTGGGCCTGGGCCTGGGCCTGGGCCTGGGCCTGGGCCCTGGGCCTGGGCCCTGGGCCCTGGGCCTGGGCCTGGGCCTAGGCCTAGGCCTGGGCCCTAGGCCTAGGCCTAGGCCTGGGCCTGGGCCTGGGCCTGGGCCTGGGCCTGGGCCTGGGCCTGGGCCTGGGCCTGGGCCTGGGCCTGGGCCCTGGGCCTGGGCCTGGGCCTGGGCCTAGGCCTGGGCCTGGGGGCCTGGGCCTGGGCCTGGGCCTGGGCCTAGGCCTGGGCCTGGGCCTGGGCCTAGGCCTGGGCCTGGGCCTGGGCCTGGGCCTGGGCCTGGGCCTGGGCCTGGGCCTGGGCCTAGGCCTGGGCCTGGGCCTAGGCCTGGGCCTGGGCCTGGGCCTGGGCCCTGGGCCTGGGCCTGGGCCCTAGGCCTGGGCCTAGGCCTAGGCCTAGGCCTAGGCCTAGGCCTGGGCCTGGGCCCTGGGCCTGGGCCTGGGCCTGGGCCTGGGCCTAGGCCTGGGCCTGGGCCTGGGCCTGGGCCTAGGCCTAGGCCTGGGCCTAGGCCTAGGCCTAGGCCTAGGCCTGGGCCTGGGCCTGGGCCTGGGCCTAGGCCTGGGCCTAGGCCTGGGCCTAGGCCTAGGCCTGGGCCTGGGCCTGGGCCTGGGCCTGGGCCTGGGCCTGGGCCTGGGCCTGGGCCTGGGCCTGGGCCTGGGCCTGGGCCTGGGCCTGGGCCTGGGCCTGGGCCTGGGCCTGGGCCTGGGCCTGGGCCTGGGCCTGGGCCTGGGCCTGGGCCTGGGCCTAGGCCTGGGCCTAGGCCTGGGCCTAGGCCTGGGCCTGGGCCTGGGCCTGGGCCTGGGCCTGGGCCTGGGCCTGGGCCTGGGCCTGGGCCTGGGCCTGGGCCTAGGCCTGGGCCTGGGCCTGGGCCCTGGGCCTGGGCCTGGGCCTGGGCCTGGGCCTGGGCCTGGGCCTGGGCCTGGGCCTGGGCCCTGGGCCTGGGCCTGGGCCTGGGCCTAGGCCTGGGCCTAGGCCTGGGCCTAGGCCTGGGCCTAGGCCTAGGCCTAGGCCTAGGCCTGGGCCTGGGCCTGGGCCTGGGCCTGGGCCTGGGCCTGGGCCTGGGCCTGGGCCTGGGCCTGGGCCTGGGCCTGGGCCTGGGCCTGGGCCCTGGGCCTGGGCCTGGGCCTAGGCCTGGGCCTGGGCCTAGGCCTGGGCCTAGGCCCTAGGCCTGGGCCTAGGCCTAGGCCTGGGCCTGGCCTGGGCCTAGGCCTGGGCCTGGGCCTGGGCCTAGGCCTGGGCCTGGGCCTGGGCCTGGGCCTGGGCCTGGGCCTGGGCCTGGGCCTGGCCCTGGGCCTGGGCCTGGGCCTGGGCCTGGGCCTGGGCCTAGGCCTGGGCCTAGGCCTGGGCCTGGGCCTGGGCCTGGCCTGGGCCTGGGCCTGGGCCTGGGCCTGGGCCTGGGCCTAGGCCCTGGGCCTGGGCCTGGGCCTGGGCCTGGGCCTGGGCCTGGGCCTGGGCCTGGGCCTGGGCCTGGGCCTGGGCCTGGGCCTGGGCCTGGGCCTGGGCCTGGGCCCTGGGCCCTGGGCCTGGGCCTGGGCCTGGGCCTGGGCCTGGGCCTAGGCCTGGGCCTAGGCCTAGGCCTAGGCCTAGGCCTGGGCCTGGGCCTGGGCCTAGGCCTAGGCCTAGGCCTAGGCCCTGGGCCTGGGCCTGGGCCTGGGCCTGGGCCTGGGCCTGGGCCTGGGCCTGGGCCTGGGCCTGGGCCTGGGCCTGGGCCTGGGCCTGGCCCTGGGCCTGGGCCTGGGCCTGGGCCTGGGCCTGGGCCTGGGCCTGGGCCTGGGCCTGGGCCCTGGGCCTGGGCCTAGGCCTAGGCCTGGGCCTAGGCCTAGGCCTGGGCCTGGGCCTGGGCCTGGGCCTGGGCCTGGGCCTGGGCCTGGGCCTGGGCCTGGGCCTGGGCCTGGGCCTGGGCCTGGGCCTGGGCCTGGGCCTGGGCCTAGGCCTGGGCCTGGGCCTGGGCCTGGGCCTGGGCCTGGGCCTGGGCCTGGGCCTGGGCCTAGGCCTAGGCCTAGGCCTAGGCCTAGGCCTGGGCCTAGGCCTAGGCCTAGGCCTAGGCCTGGGCCTGGGCCTGGGCCTGGGCCTGGGCCTGGGCCTGGGCCTGGGCCTGGGCCCCTGGGCCTGGGCCTGGGGGCCTGGGCCGGGCCTGGGCCTGGGCCTGGGCCTAGGCCTAGGCCTGGGCCTAGGCCTGGGCCTGGGCCTGGGCCTGGGCCTGCCTAGGCCTAGGCCTGGGCCTAGGCCTGGGCCTGGGCCCTAGGCCTGGGCCTGGGCCTGGGCCTGGGCCTGGGCCTGGGCCTGGGCCTGGGCCTGGGCCTGGGCCTGGGCCTGGGCCTGGGCCTGGGCCTGGGCCTGGGCCTGGGCCTGGGCCTGGGCCTGGGCCTGGGCCTGGGCCTGGGCCTGGGCCTAGGCCCTAGGCCTGGGCCTGGGCCTAGGCCTGGGCCTGGGCCTGGGCCTGGGCCTGGGCCTGGGCCTGGGCCTGGGCCTGGGCCTGGGCCTGGGCCTGGGCCTGGGCCTGGGCCCTGGGCCTGGGCCTGGGCCCTGGGCCTGGGCCTGGGCCTGGGCCTGGGCCTGGGCCTGGGCCTGGGCCCTGGGCCTGGGCCTGGGCCTGGGCCTGGGCCTGGGCCTAGGCCTAGGCCTAGGCCTAGGCCCTGGGCCCTGGGCCCTGGGCCTGGGCCTGGGCCTGGGCCTGGGCCTGGGCCTGGCCCTGGGCCTGGGCCTAGGCCTGGGCCTGGGCCTGGGCCTGGGCCTGGGCCTAGGCCTGGGCCTAGGCCTGGGCCTGGGCCTGGGCCTGGGCCTGGGCCTGGGCCTAGGCCTGGGCCTGGGCCTGGGCCTGGGCCTGGGCCTGGGCCTGGGCCTGGGCCTGGGCCTGGGCCTGGGCCTGGGCCTGGGGCCTGGGCCTGGGCCTGGGCCTGGGCCTGGGCCTGGGCCTGGGCCTGGGCCTGGGCCTGGGCCTGGGCCTGGGCCTGGGCCTGGGCCTAGGCCTGGGCCTAGGCCTGGGCCTGGGCCTAGGCCTGGGCCTGGGCCTGGGCCTGGGCCTGGGCCTGGGCCTGGGCCTGGGCCTGGGCCTGGGCCTGGGCCTGGGCCTGGGCCTGGGCCTGGGCCTAGGCCTAGGCCTGGGCCTGGGCCTGGGCCTGGGCCTGGCCCTAGGCCTAGGCCCTAGGGCCCTGGGCCTGGGCCTAGGCCTGGGCCCTGGGCCTGGGCCTGGCCCTGGGCCTGGGCCTGGGCCCTGGGCCTGGGCCTGGGCCTGGGCCTGGGCCCTGGGCCTGGGCCTAGGCCTGGGCCTGGGCCTGGGCCTGGGCCTGGGCCTGGGCCTGGGCCTAGGCCTGGGCCTGGGCCTGGGCCTGGGCCTGGGCCTGGGCCTGGGCCTGGGCCTAGGGGCCCTGGGCCTGGGCCTGGGCCTGGGCCTGGGCCCTGGGCCTGGGCCTGGGCCTGGGCCTGGGCCTGGGCCTAGGCCTAGGCCTGGGCCTAGGCCTAGGCCTAGGCCTAGGCCTGGGCCTGGGCCTGGGCCTGGGCCTGGGCCTGGGCCTGGGCCTGGGCCTGGGCCTGGGCCTGGGCCTGGGCCTGGGCCTGGGCCTGGGCCTGGGCCTGGGCCTGGGCCTGGGCCTGGGCCTGGGCCTGGGCCTGGGCCTGGGCCTAGGCCTGGGCCTGGGGGCCTGGGCCCTGGGCCTGGGCCTGGGCCTGGGCCTGGGCCTGGGCCTGGGGGCCTGGGCCTGGGCCTGGGCCTGGGCCTGGGCCTGGGCCTGGGCCTGGGCCTGGGCCTGGGCCTGGGCCTGGGCCTGGGCCTGGGCCTGGGCCTAGGCCCTGGGCCTGGGCCTAGGCCTGGGCCTAGGCCTGGGCCTGGGCCTAGGCCTGGGCCTGGGCCTGGGCCTGGGCCTGGGCCTGGGCCTGGGCCTGGGCCTGGGCCTGGGCCTGGGCCTGGGGGCCTGGGCCTGGGCCTGGGCCTGGGCCTGGGCCTAGGCCTGGGCCTGGGCCTGGGCCTGGGCCTAGGCCTGGGCCTGGGCCTAGGCCTGGGCCTAGGCCCTGGGCCTGGGCCTAGGCCTAGGCCTGGGCCTGGGCCTGGGCCTGGGCCTGGGCCTGGGCCTGGGCCTGGGCCTGGGCCTGGGCCTGGCCCTGGGCCTGGGCCTGGGCCTGGGCCTGGGCCTGGGCCTGGGCCTGGGCCTGGGCCTGGGCCTGGGCCTAGGCCTAGGCCTGGGCCTGGGCCTAGGCCCTAGGCCCTAGGCCTAGGCCTAGGCCTAGGCCTAGGCCTAGGGCCTAGGCCCTAGGCCCTAGGCCTGGGCCTGGGCCTGGGCCTAGGCCTGGGGGCCTGGGCCTGGGCCTGGGCCTGGGCCTGGGCCTGGGCCTGGGCCTGGGCCTGGGCCTGGGCCTAGGCCTGGGCCTGGGCCTGGGCCTGGGCCTGGGCCTAGGCCTAGGCCTGGGCCTGGGCCTAGGCCTGGCCTAGGCCCTGGGCCTGGGCCTGGGCCTGGGCCTGGGCCTGGGCCTGGGCCTGGGCCTGGGCCTGGGCCTGGGCCTGGGCCCTGGGCCTGGGCCCTGGGCCTAGGGGCCTGGGCCTGGGCCTGGGCCTGGGCCTGGGCCTGGGCCTGGGCCTGGGCCTGGGCCTGGGCCTGGGCCTGGGCCTAGGCCTAGGCCTAGGCCTAGGCCTAGGCCTAGGCCTGGGCCTGCCTAGGCCTAGGCCTAGGCCCTAGGCCTGGGCCTGGGCCTGGGCCTGGGCCTGGGCCCTGGGCCCTGGGCCTGGGCCTGGGCCCTGGGCCTGGGCCTGGGCCCTGGGCCTGGGCCTGGGCCTGGGCCTGGGCCCTGGGCCTGGGCCTAGGCCTGGGCCTGGGCCCTAGGCCTGGGCCTAGGCCTGGGCCTGGGCCTGGGCCTAGGCCCTAGGCCTAGGCCTGGGCCTGGCCCTAGGCCTAGGCCTGGGCCTAGGCCCTGGGCCTAGGCCTGGGCCTGGGCCTGGGCCTGGGCCTGGGCCTGGGCCTGGGCCTGGGCCTGGGCCTGGGCCTGGGCCTGGGCCTGGGCCTGGGCCTGGGCCTAGGCCTGGGCCTGGGCCTGGGCCTGGGCCTGGGCCTGGGCCTGGGCCTGGGCCTGGGCCTGGGCCTGGGCCTGGGCCTGGGCCTGGGCCTGGGCCTGGGCCTGGGCCTGGGCCTGGGCCTGGGCCTGGGCCCTGGGCCTGGGCCTGGGCCTGGGCCCTGGCCTAGGCCTGGGCCTAGGCCTGGGCCTGGGCCTGGGCCTGGGCCTAGGCCTGGGCCTGGGCCTGGGGGCCTGGGCCTGGGCCTAGGCCTAGGCCTAGGCCCTAGGCCTAGGCCTAGGCCTAGGCCTGGGCCTGGGCCTAGGCCCTGGGCCTGGGCCTGGGCCTGGGCCTGGGCCTAGGCCTGGGCCTGGGCCTGGGCCTGGGCCTGGGCCTGGGCCTGGGCCTAGGCCTGGGCCTAGGCCTAGGCCTGGGCCTAGGCCTGGGCCTAGGCCTAGGCCTAGGCCTGGGCCTAGGCCTGGGCCTGGGCCTGGGCCTGGGCCTGGGCCTGGGCCTGGGCCTGGGCCTGGGCCTGGGCCTGGGCCTGGGCCTGGGCCTGGGCCTGGGCCTGGGCCTGGGCCTGGGCCTAGGGGCCTGGGCCTGGGCCTAGGCCTAGGCCTAGGCCTAGGCCTAGGCCTAGGCCTAGGCCTGGGCCTGGGCCCTGGGCCTGGGCCTGGGCCTGGGCCTGGGCCCTGGGCCTGCCTAGGCCCTAGGCCTGGGCCTGGGCCTGGGCCCTGGGCCTAGGCCTGGGCCTGGGCCTGGGCCTGGGCCTGGGCCTGGGCCTGGGCCTGGGCCTGGGCCTGGGCCTAGGCCTAGGCCTGGGCCTGGGCCTGGGCCTGGGCCTAGGCCTGGGCCTAGGCCTAGGCCTAGGCCTAGGCCTGGGCCTGGGCCTGGGCCTGGGCCTGGGCCTGGGCCTAGGCCTGGGCCTGGGCCTGGGCCTGGGCCTGGGCCTGGGCCTGGGCCTGGGCCTGGGCCTGGGCCTGGGCCTGGGCCTGGGCCTGGGCCTGGGCCTGGGCCTGGGCCTGGGCCCTAGGCCTAGGCCTGGGCCTGGGCCTAGGCCTAGGCCCTAGGCCTAGGCCTAGGCCTAGGCCTAGGCCTGGGCCTAGGCCTAGGCCTGGGCCTGGGCCTGGGCCTGGGCCTGGGCCTGGGCCTGGGCCTGGGCCTGGGCCCTGGGCCCTGGGCCTGGGCCTGGGCCTGGGCCTGGGCCTAGGCCTAGGCCCTAGGCCTAGGCCTAGGCCTAGGCCTGGGCCTGGGCCTGGGCCTGGGCCTGGGCCTGGGCCTGGGGGCCTGGGCCTGGGCCTGGGCCTGGGCCTGGGCCTGGGCCTGGGCCTGGGCCTGGGCCTGGGCCTGGGCCTGGGCCTGGGCCCTGGGCCTGGGCCTGGGCCCCTGGGCCTGGGCCTAGGGGCCTGGGCCTGGGCCTGGGCCTGGGCCTGGGCCTGGGCCTGGGCCCTAGGCCTGGGCCTAGGCCTGGGCCTAGGCCTGGGCCTAGGCCTAGGCCTAGGCCTGGGCCTGGGCCTGGGCCTGGGCCTGGGCCTAGGCCTGGGCCTGGGCCTGGGCCTGGGCCTGGGCCTGGGCCTGGGCCTGGGCCTGGGCCTGGGCCTGGGCCTGGGCCTGGGCCTGGGCCTAGGCCTGGGCCTGGGCCTAGGCCTGGGCCTAGGCCTAGGCCTAGGCCTGGGCCTAGGCCTGGGCCTAGGGCCTGGGCCTAGGCCTGGGCCTGGGCCTAGGCCTGGGCCTGGGCCTAGGCCTGGGCCTGGGCCTGGGCCTGGGCCTGGGCCTGGGCCTGGGCCTGGGCCTGGGCCTGGCCCTGGGCCTAGGCCTAGGCCTGGGCCTGGCCTAGGCCTAGGCCTAGGCCTGGGCCTAGGCCTAGGCCTGGGCCCTGGGCCTGGGCCTGGGCCCTGGGCCTGGGCCCTGGGCCTGGGCCTGGGCCTGGGCCTGGGCCCTGGGCCTGGGCCCTGGGCCTGGGCCTGGGCCTGGGCCTAGGCCTGGGCCTAGGCCTAGGCCTGGGCCCTGGGCCTAGGCCTGGGCCTAGGCCTAGGCCTAGGCCTAGGCCTGGGCCTAGGCCTAGGCCTAGGCCTAGGCCTAGGCCTAGGCCTGGGCCTGGGCCTGGGCCTGGGCCTAGGGGCCTGGGCCTGGGCCTGGGCCTGGGCCTGGGCCCTGGGCCTGGGCCTGGGCCTGGGCCTGGGCCTGGGCCTAGGCCTAGGCCTAGGCCTGGGCCTAGGCCTGGCCCCTAGGCCTAGGCCTAGGCCCTGGGCCTGGGCCTGGGCCTGGGCCTAGGCCTGGGCCTGGGCCTGGGCCTGGGCCTGGGCCTGGGCCTGGGCCTGGGCCTGGGCCTGGGCCTGGGCCTGGGCCTGGGCCTGGGCCTGGGCCTGGGCCTGGGCCTGGGCCTGGGCCTGGGCCTAGGCCTGGGCCTGGGCCTAGGCCCTGGGCCTGGGCCTGGGCCCTGGGCCTAGGCCTGGGCCTAGGCCTAGGCCTGGGCCTAGGCCTAGGCCTGGGCCTGGGCCTGGGCCTGGGCCTGGGCCTGGGCCTGGGCCTGGGCCTGGGCCCTAGGCCTGGGCCTGGGCCTGGGCCTGGGCCTGGCCTAGGCCTGGGCCTAGGCCTAGGCCTAGGCCTGGGCCTGGGCCTGGGCCTGGGCCCTGGGCCTGGGCCTGGGCCTGGGCCTGGGCCTGGGCCTGGGCCTGGGCCTGGGCCTGGGCCTGGGCCTGGGCCTGGGCCTGGGCCTGGGCCTGGGCCTGGGCCTGGGCCTGGGCCTGGGCCTGGGCCTGGGCCTGGGCCTGGGCCTGGGCCTAGGCCTAGGCCTAGGCCTAGGCCTAGGCCTAGGCCCTAGGCCTAGGCCTGGGCCTGGGCCTGGGCCTGGGCCTGGGCCTGGGCCTGGGCCTGGGCCTGGGCCTGGGCCTGGGCCTGGGCCTGGGCCTGGGCCTGGGCCTGGGCCTGGGGGCCTGGGCCTGGGCCTGGGCCTGGGCCTGGGCCTGGGCCTGGGCCTGGGCCTAGGCCTGGGCCTAGGCCTGGGCCTGGGCCTAGGCCTAGGCCTAGGCCTAGGCCTAGGCCTAGGCCTAGGCCTAGGCCTGGGCCTGGGCCTAGGCCTGGGGGCCTGGGCCTAGGCCTGGGCCTGGGCCTGGGCCCTGGGCCTGGGCCTGGGCCTGGGCCTGGGCCTGGGCCTGGGCCTGGGCCTGGGGCCTAGGCCTAGGCCTAGGCCTAGGCCTAGGCCCTAGGCCTAGGCCTAGGCCCTAGGCCACTGGGCCTGGGCCTGGGCCTAGGCCTGGGCCTGGGCCTGGGCCTAGGCCTGGGCCTGGGCCTGGGCCCTGGGCCTGGGCCCTGGGCCCTGGGCCTGGGCCCTGGGCCTAGGCCTGGGGCCTGGGCCTGGGCCTGGGCCTGGGCCTGGGCCTGGGCCTGGGCCTGGGCCTGGGCCTGGGCCCTGGGCCTAGGCCTGGGCCTAGGCCTGGGCCTGGGCCCTGGGCCTGGGGCCTGGGCCCTGGGCCTGGGCCTGGGCCTGGGCCTGGGCCCTGGGCCTGGGCCTGGGCCTGGGCCTGGGCCTGGGCCTGGGCCTGGGCCTGGGCCTGGGCCTGGGCCTGGGCCTAGGCCTGGGCCTGGGCCCTGGGCCTAGGCCTGGGCCTAGGCCTAGGCCTAGGCCTAGGCCTGGGCCTAGGCCTAGGCCTGGGCCTGGGCCCTAGGCCTGGGCCTGGGCCTGGGCCTGGGCCTGGGCCTAGGCCTGGGCCCTGGGCCTGGGCCTGGGCCTAGGCCCTGGGCCTGGGCCTGGGCCTGGGCCTGGGCCTGGGCCTGGGCCTGGGCCTGGGCCTGGGCCTGGGCCTGGGCCTGGGCCTGGGCCCTGGGCCTGGGCCTGGGCCTAGGCCTAGGGGCCTGGGCCTGGGCCTGGGCCTGGGCCTGGGCCTGGGCCTGGGCCTGGGCCTAGGCCTAGGCCTAGGCCTAGGCCTGGGCCTAGGCCTAGGCCTGGGCCTAGGCCTAGGCCCTAGGCCTAGGCCTAGGCCTAGGGGCCTGGGCCTGGGCCCTGGGCCTGGGCCTGGGCCTGGGCCTGGGCCTGGGCCTGGGCCTAGGCCTAGGCCTGGGCCTGGGCCTGGGCCTGGGCCTGGGCCTAGGCCTGGGCCTGGGCCTGGGCCTGGGCCTGGGCCTGGGCCTGGGCCTAGGCCTGGCCTAGGCCCTAGGCCTGGGCCTGGGCCTGGGCCTGGGCCTGGGCCTGGGCCTGGGCCTGGGCCTGGGCCTGGGCCTGGGGGCCTAGGCCTGGGCCTGGGCCTGGCCCTGGGCCTAGGCCTGGGCCTAGGCCTAGGCCTAGGCCAGAAATGCCATTTAAGATAGGAGATTATCACCACATGCAATTCCATACCGCTACTTTAGATGACAATAAAGGTCAAAATAGATATGATCAATACAATAAATATTTTTTTTAATTTATCTTATTTTTTGTTAGCCTCTCAAATTCATCCTTGATCTTTGATGTCGTTGTTGTCTTACTCTCTTCCCATCGGCATGTATGGGGAAAAGTCAAGGAGTTCAATCGAAATTTAGACTGAGCCACGTCTAAATGCTCAAATGACCATATCTACACAAATCAACAGAAATGGAGATATCAATTGTGCAAAATGAAAAAAAATTGCACGCTACTCATAAGATGTATTAGTATTGAATAAAGAACAAAGAAAAGAACGTAGGTGTTGTACAGATAATAATGATGTGATAAGTATTAATATTCAAGAACTTTCATATAGGATGAACTAGAAAACTTAAATGCAAAAATACCTAGAGGAATATAAGACAACCTCCAACTTACGTCTTATGATGCTCCTTTCTCTCGATTATCCACATAGTCAAATGCTCGAGCAAAGCCAAACCCCAGGTATATTCTTTTATAGCATCCAATTTTTTTAGGTACGACATATAACACCCATCGACCACTCGACCCAAATTTGGGAATAGAAACACGCCGAAAGCATATAGCAAAAACATCCTTATGAACTTTGCTCCCTTGCCTATCTCGCCATCCAGCTCCCCTCAAGCGTACTCATTGCAATTTTCCTCTTAGTGGGAGAATTGACATATTCATTCTCTAAATCTAATGAAGTCTCATCTTTTCCAATTGTTACTAGCTTTCCATTCACAATGAGGCCCATGGTTAATGCCACGTCCATGAGGGTCATGGAAATCTCACCACCACCAACTAAAAAGGCCTTCTTCTCAGAGCTCAATTTCTCTATCAGCACACTTATCAATGCCCTATTGATGCTATAATTAGGCATGCACAGCAAACTTCCAAATCATACCCTCTCTATTGCAGCTTGTTGATCACAACTCAGTTTTTCTACCCGCCTGGCAAAGGCAGGCAACAAAAACCTAGTAGACAAGGGACCAAGTATCTACATATTAACGAAAAAACTATGCTTAAAACATTTTTTTTCCTTTGAAATGATTCAGAACACATTTATGAACATTGATCAAATCTGACGACTTTCTAAAATTTATTTGAAAGGTAATGGCATAAAAATCGGCAAGAAGTAAGACGTCAAAAGGGTACTGACCTTCTTATGAATCTCATGCTCCTTTCTAAAGTTATAACTCTGTGTTCCTTTGCCTGGTGATCTCGTCCTATCCATTCTAAAAAGGAAAAGAAACAACCAATTTATTGAGATGTGTGGAAATATAATAACCAAAATGAAATAAACTATGCAGATTCATAACATTCGTGTTGAGATAGCAGAAAGTTCACGATCACATCTAGAACAAAGTTAGTTCATTCAATGATTCATATGCTTCATAATTGCGAATGAGAAAAGTGACATCAAAACTAAGCCAAATTTATTCGAGACCACATCCTAGAGGAAACAACCATCAAGCAAACCAACTACTACAGGCCACGTTTGACGTTTTCCTTTAAAAATAATGACAGCGAACACCCCAAAAATGATGAGAAATGAATAAAATATCTATGAACTACTTTAGCAACCAATATGCCCTCAAACAATGTCATGACCCAACTAAATCACATCTAGCCCAGAATATCCAGCAACTACCATTGCAAATGATCTATATCTCACTCATGAGCGCGATGCCCAAACATGTCAGAAAGATGACGGATCAATGGTTTGCCAATGAACAACATTTGAATGAAACCAAAATCCTTTTAACTCACTTGCAATAAAGAACGTCCAGCATTCAAGATATCAATGTGTGATGGTTCGACAAGAGATCATCATAAATCCCACATAACCCTTACCCACAATGACACTTTTTTCTTTTTTAATATGAAGTCAAGATGAAATCTAATTGAAACCAAACCTTCATTATTTGTACAGAAATGGCTGCAAACAGCAAACATGAACATATATCGAACAAACTCAAACCATGGACAGGACTCATAGTAAAGAAATGTGTATACTCTGAACATACTTGAATGTATAGTACTTATCCAGCAAGTTCTGAACAGCAAGCAAGCAACTCCTGAACAGCAGGCAAGCAACTCCAACCTATATGCAACTTCATTCACATTTCAATCAGCTACATACAATAAATGCAATTAGGCACAAAATAAAAACAACTTCAACTGGATTTATGCCTTATAGCCAAACAATTACAGGCCAAATTTCACGTTTTCCTTTAAAAATAATGACAGCGAACTCCCCAAAAATGATGAAAAATGAATAGCATGTCATCACATCTACCCTAGAATATCCAACAAACTAACAATGCAAATGACCTATATCTCACTCATGAGCATGATGTCCAAACATGACAAAAAGGTGACGGATCAATGGTTTGTCAATGTAACATTATAAGCAAACAAAACAACATATGGATGAAACGAAAATCCTTTTAACTCACCTGCAATAAAGAACATCCAGCATTCATAAGACATTAACAGCATTCGAGATATTAATGTGCAATGGTTCGACAAGAGATCGTCATAAATCCCACATAACCCTTACCCACAATGACACTTTTTTTTATAAAGTCAAGATGAAATTGAATTGAAACCAAACCTTCATTATTTGTACGAAAAAGGCTGCAAACAGAAGACATGAACATATATCGAACAAACTCAAACCATGAACGGCACTCATTGCAAAGAAATCAGCATACTCTGAGCATACCTGAACGTATAGTACTTATCCAACAAGTTCTAGACAGCAAGCAACTCCAACCTATATGCAACTTCATTCACATTTCAATCAGCTATATACAATAAATGCACTCAGGCAAAAATTAAAAAAATAAAAATAAAAGCAACTTTAACTGGATTTATGTATTATAGCCAAACAATTATTGGCCACATTTCACGTTTTCCTTTAAAAATAATGACAGTGAACTCCCCAAAAAATCATGAGAAATGAATGCAATGTCTATGTACTACTTTAGCAACCAATATGCCCTCAAATAATCTCATGACCCAACTAAATCACATCTAGCCCAGAATATCCAACAAACTACCAATGCAAATGTAACATTATAGGCAAACCAAACAACATTTGAATGAAACCGAAATCCTTTTAGCTCACGTGCAATAAAGAATGTCCAGCATTCGGAAACATTCACAGCATTCAAGATATCAATGTGAGATGATTCGACAAAAGATCATCATAAATCCCACATAACCCTTATCCACAATGACACGTCTTTCTTTTTTTATTATTAAATCAAGATGAAGAAAAACCATTGATCCAACCCTTTAGCATGTCTATGTACTGCTTTAGCAACTAATATGCCCTCAAATAATCTCATGACCCAACTAAATCACATCTAGCCCAGAATATCCAGCAAACATTATAGGGAAACCAAACAACATTTGAATGAAACCGAAATCCTTTTAACTCACGTGCAATAAAGAACGTCCAACATTCATAAACATTCACAGCATTCAAGATATCAATGTGAGATGGTTCAACAAAAGATCATCATAAATCTCACATAACCCTTACCCACAATGACACATCATTTTTTTTTTTTATTAAGTCAAGATGAAATCGAATTGAAACCATACCTTCATTATTTATACGGAAATGGCTGTGAACAGCAAACACAAACATATATCGAACAAACTCAAACCATGGACAACACTCATTGCAAAGAAATCAGCATACTCTAGACATACCTGAAAGTATAGTACTTATCCAGTAAGTTCTAGACAGCAAGCACCGCCAACCTATATGCAACTTCATTCACATTTCAATCAGCTATATATAGTAAATGCTCTCAGGCAAAAAAAAAAAAAAAAAAACAACTTCAACTGGATTTATGTTTTTTAGCCAAACAATTACAAGACACATTTCACATAGTCCCCAAAAATGATGAAAAATGAATAGCACGTCTATGTACTGCTTTAGCAACCAATATGCCTTCAAACAATCTCATAACTCAACTAAATCACATCTAGCCCAGAATATCTAGCAAATTACCAATGCAAATGACTTATACCTCACTCATGACGTGATACCCAAACATGTCAAAAAGGTTACCGACCAATGGTTTGTCAATGTAACATTATAGGCAAACCAAACAACATTTGAATGAAACTGAAATCCTTTTAACTCACCTGCAATAAAGAAGGTCCAGCATTCAGAAGACATTCACAGCATTCAAGATATGAATGCAAGATGGTTCGACAAGAGATCGTCATAAATCACAAATAACCCTTACCCACAATGACACTTTTTTTTTTTAAATAAAGTCACGATGAAATCAAATTAAAAGCAAACCTTCATTATTTGTACAAAAATGGCTGCGAACAGCAGACACGAACATATATCGAACAAGCTCAAACCATGGACAGCATCCATTGCAAAGAAATCAGCATATTTGAGCATACCTAAATGTATAGTACTTATCCAGCAAGTTCTGGATAGCAAGCAACTCCAACCTCTATGCAACTTCATTCACATTTCAACCAGCTATATACAATAAATACACTCAGGGAAAAAAAAAAAAAACTTTAACTGGATTTATGTATTATAGTCAAACAATTACAGCACACATTTCACATTTTCATTTAAAAATAATGACATCGAACTCCCCAAAAATGATGAAAAATGAATAGCATGTGTCTATGCTACTTTAGCAACCAATATGCCCTCAAACAATCTCATGACCCAACTAAATCACATCTAGCCCAGAATATCCAACAAACTACCAATGCAAATAACATATATCTCATTCATGAGCATGATGCCCAAACATGTCAAAAAGGCGAAGAATCAATGGTTTGTCAATGTAACATTATAGGCAAACGAAACAACATTTTAATGAAAACAAAATTCTTTTAACTCACATGCAATAAAAAACGTCCAGCATTCAAAAGATATTCACAGCATTCAAGATATTAATGTGCGATCGTTCGACAAGAGATTGTCATAAATCCCACATAATGGCACTTTTTTTTAATAAAATCAAGATGAAATCTAATTGAAACCAAACCTTTATTATTTGTACAGAAATAGCTGCGAACAACCGACACAAACATATATCGAACAAACTCAAACCATGGATAGCACTCATAGCAATGAAATCAGCATATTCTGAACATACCTGAATGTATAGCACGTATCCAGCAAGTTCTGGACAGCAAGCAACTCCAACCTATATGCAACTTGATTCACATTTCAATCAGCTATATACAACAAATGCAGTGAGGCGGAAAAAAAAACAAAAAAAAAAAAAAAAAAACAACTTCAACTAGACTTATGTAATTTAGCCAAACAAGTTTCGGAAGACAATGAAGCTAGAACCATAGCCTCGACACATTGAAAGCTGGACTAAGACAAAATGATAGAGAATGTGTTCTTGACTATCTATGTAAAACACAATTGAATCAATGTACATTCTCAAGTGCTTGCATATTATCATGCTATGCTCTGGAGCAATTCAGCATATCATGTTCAATTTTTGGGGGAATAAAAAATTTTGATGAAAGATTTTCACACAGTTTTAAAGAAAACTATTCAAAATATAATTTTTAAGCCTTTTTCCTAATTCTTTTTAGAAATAGGTTTTTTATAATTTTTTGTTTTTAGAGAAATTAATTTTTAATCAGAAAATAGGGGCCCTTAGGCCCGGTTTGAATACGGACTGCGGTCTGGTCTCTTGAGGGTATGAGTCATGGATATAAACTGGGCCATTATATCGAAGCCCTCTCCTTAAATTATGAATAAACCCAGCCCCTTAAAGAACAATCTGAGTCCACACCTATTTTAAATTGAACCAATGCCCAGACTCCTAAAAGCCTAGATCAGCCCCATTTGTCACTCAGAACAAAACCCAAGTTCAAATAAAAACATCTCGAGCCCAAAGCTCACTAATCCATTTGCTATTGCTAGAACCAAGCCCAAAACCCCCAAATTTCTGATCACTTGATGTACAGTGTCGTGAAAGTAATTAGCATAGGATCACCACGATTGAAACATAAAGGAGAGAACGACGGAGAAAGCTCATCCCCCTGTCATCATCAAACACACTACATAAACTCCAAGCCATTTCTCACAGGCACACCACCACAGATTCACCACCGCCATGAGCACGGCAACCACCGAGAGACACATATCCAAAGAAAGTTCGGCTTCAACAAAAACCTAAGTGAAAATCATGTTCAATAATCCATATAGGATTCCTTTTTTTTCATGTAAAAACAGGTGCCATACTCATTCTGAATAATCCGAAAATCACGGTCAAATCCATGTAAACTTAGTTCCAACGTTTCACCAAACATGTGGCAAGCATTGACTTGGGGAAGAGAGGTTATTAACCCGGATCGGTAAGATCGAGCCCCGCCCGACGTTGGCGAGCTCGAGTCTCGCCAGATCCGACGAGGCTCAAGCTGCCGACTAAGGAAAGAAGAAAAAGAAAGAAAAAAAAAAATTGAAATATGAAAAATAATTATAATTTCGATTTTTTATTTAAAAAAACAAAAAAACATTTTTATAAAGTTAAAGAGAAGGCCATGGGTTCAAAGTGAGTTTCCTAATAACCCATTTAGACCCATTTTTTTTTGTACTTAAAGTCCATGTGGCCCCACGTGATCACGTGCTTGATCCGCCACTTTTCCTGAGAAATGTCTTCGCAGACCAAAAGGGATTATGCTCGTTGAGATGAACAAGAACATCAAAGATGAGGTCGGTCTTGAAAAGAAAAAGGAAGATAACATTGAAATGCAAGATATGCTCAACCGGGTGAACCGAATAAGGTAACATTTAAAGGCAAAATATGCTTTAATTAATAAAATTCCGTCGCAAAAGATCGGTCCGATTTTTTTCGAATGGCAAAAGAGTGATGGCAATAAAACTAATTCCGGAAGGGGAGGGGGGATCTAAAGAGATGCCGGGTTCATTAAAATTGCATCCGATAAGCAGCCGCATTGACATGAAACCTACGTATTTTTAGCAAAATGGGAAATAAAAAAAAAGGGGGGGAAATGGGAAATGGATAAATTAATAAAAAAGGAAAAATATATTTAAAAAAAAAGAAAAAAGAAATGCCGGAAGGACGTCGTTCCCCGTTCTCCGCAGCCCCATGCACTTTGAAGTCCAAAAGACCATTCGGTCGCGTCTCCGCCGTCGGGGTCACAGGGCTTCGAGCTCGAAATTGCTTCCTTCCGAGCAGTGCCCCACGGGGATATTTTTGTTCTCCCATCGTTAGGCGGGGCCCACCTCTGAGCCCATGGACCACGTGGCACCCAAAAGCCCCTTCTCTCTTTTTCTTTTTCTTCTAATAGTTTCTGATCGGAAGCACCGAACCATTTGACTCTTCCAAAATTTCCACAGATCTACGGCCTAGGCGAATCTCATATTTTAAAACAAATCAAAACCCATATTGCCACCTCTAAAAAAAAAAAAAAAAAAAGTCATGAGGCCCCTTTTGTTCTTTTTTCCCGATGAGTAGGAGGTGCTTAGCAAATTTTGTTTCTGTCCCTCCGAATGATTTTGTTCTTTTGTTAAAGCAAAAAAAGAATAAATACGTTTGTTTACACTTTTGTTAAAACAAATTTGGAATAAAAAGAAATAGAAAAAAAATTATTTATTATTCCGGAAACACTTCCAAGAAATATTTTTTTCTTTTTCTTTTTCTTTTCTTTTATTCTTCTTCTTCTTCTTCCTTTTGCCGGTCATCGACCTTGGCCATGGGCTACAACGGCCAAAGAGAAAAAAAAAGGAAAAAAAAAAAAGAAAAATATAATAAAAATATATAAAAATTAAAAGAAAAAAATTATACAAATTTACCAAATGTGTTTTTGTTCTTTTTCTATTATGTGAACATAAATTTTATGCAGTTATCAAATGCGTTTTCTATTCGAAAATTATTCCCTGGGATAAAAATAGTTTTTATTTCTGTTCCGGTAACAATTTTTGAACAAAAATGTTACCAAACGCACCCTAGGAGAGCAAAATCCTACTACATTTACAAATAAAAATTTTCTAGTATATAATTTTCTTTTTTCTTTTTTTTGGCATGGTCCTCGCACCTTGCTCTCTAACATGATTAGATTGACTCTTATAATGCCAATCTGGTAGGTGGAGACCAAAACATCTCTCTTCCTTTCAAATTAAGGATGTAGTAATTATACTTTTGTTGTCATTTTAAAACCATTTTGCTTGGAAGCTCAACAAATCCCAAATGTGATATCGAGAGCTCCGACCTAGATCCTTGTGTTAGACGCAAATTGCGCAACCCCAATATCTCCATAACCAGAACAAGAACATGCAGAATTGAGAAAAAAGATTAACGCACATGTTTTAAGATCCATCGAACATAAAGCGGAAGCAAAAAAAAGGAATTACCCACATATTAAGGGGATCCACGTATCAAATCATTCTCCTCTATTACCCTCCGTATCACTGGCTCAACGAGGCGGCCCCTTCACGTTTAGTGTTAGGTAAACGCTTTTTAGGTGAGGATACATGTGAGAATTAGGGTTAAAGGAGAGACTTGAGCACTATTTATAGAGTTTTCAGCCAGGCCCCCTCATTATGGGCCAAGCTCAACTCAGCTCACACTAGCCAGCCACATATTAAACTAATTAAGAAACCTTATATCTCACCTTAGACCAACCCCCATAAAACGGTAACCGTTAAACGGTAAATTATAATATCAATTAATGTAGTCCACATTAAGAAAACTCTTACATTCTCCCACTTGGACTATATTAATTGAAATTGTATTGTATGTGCGCACATTGGTCTAGAGATAATTCTTAATAGTCAATCCTATCCCATAAAGTCTCAAACACCGAATCATTGCGGTAACTGCATGTATACACACAGAGCTTTCCATGGTCACGAATGTTTTCAACTCTATAGATATGGATCCAATGGGCAGAGTCCCCTGAAGTAAAGTGAGTGTTTTTGTAAAAACCTCTCTATGGCTTTCTAAACTCCTCTTCTTCTCCAGCCTGGTAGAATCCTCTAGGAAATGCAGCTCGGGTAGATTAGAAGCGTTTCCATCCTGGTTCTCATGGTGTCCCTAGGCCCACTGAACTAAAGGGCGAGTGGTTTTCTCGCTAAAAGGCCGTCCCCGAAGGGCTTGAATGGGAGTTGTTCGCCTTTGTGGGAAGGCATACCTGCAGAAAATTGTCTCTTCCTTCCCTGGTTCTAGGTCTAGTTCCATTATGGTATCAGAGCCATGGTTTCGTTTGTGATACTATCCGTTCCATGCGCCTAGTCGGTGAATCCAGTGCTGAGAAGATCTCTTCACATCATGTCTACTGAGAACCTGAAATTCTCGAAGCACCTGTTACTCTTGCCCCTTCTACATCATTCTCAACACCTCCAGAGTTTCGCGTTTCAAATGCCTCTAAGATAGATTATCTATATGAAGTCTCTCTTAGTGATGAAACCAAGATCTCTGAAACCAAGCTCCCCCTCATGAATCCTTACTCCGCCTTTGCTAAACCAAACTCATCATTTTCCCCCATCCGCTCCATCTGCCAACTTATTCACCAAACTCCAAAGCAAGTAAAGGAGTATGTCCAATCCTCCAAATTCGACCAGCATCCCATTCCTGTTACTGAAAATGAGTACTTTGTTACTCTCCGGATCCCTCCGAATTCCCGGACAATGAGCTCAACGGGGATACACTCATGTTCATTATGGCGCTGTTCGTCTTGCTCTTACTTTTCATGGTCAAAAGGTTTGCCCGTTGTGGCAAGAATTGCGTTGTTGGATACCAAATTTTTACAATACCAGCATGCACGCATCGGTGCATTGGACTACTCTGAATCTTTGGAATAGTCTTTGTGACTTTGTATCCCAACTTCAACATCGCTCTATCAGATCCCTAGCTACTTTCTTTCCTAAAAGTTCAAGTCCAGCTCACTGGAGCTCCCCAAACTGCTGACTCTGTAGCTGCAACCTTGCATTACCAGATGGTTTACCGAGTACAGAACCATGCTCTTGATCTAAACTTCAATAACGGTAATGAAGATGCTTTGTTTATCTCCATGCAGAATGATCAAGCATCATGCATCCATGTTCCTCGGCGGATCCCCAAGGACACGTTGGCCAAGCTCCTTCCGAGACTTGGATTACCAACTACGAAAAGCTGCATCAACATAACAAGCCTTTCCAGTCTACGGACTCGAGTTCGTCCAGGAAAAAAGATGGGCTGTTTCCATCAAATTTGGCAAAGAATAGGAAGAAAGCCCTTCTATCTTCCAAACCCTCTTCATGATTGAACCATGTGTTCCTGAATCAATTTCCGAGCCAGATCCAAAAAAGCTTGTTCCGCACTTTAATGGTGATGGGCATCCTATCCATTACTATAAAGACAAATATGATCATTGTTTTTGGGATCCTTTTTGCCAGTGTTTCTATTGTATGAATTCTCCTGATGAGGTAAATCCATATGATAGACCTCCACCTCGATGGAAAAGGCCAAAGGATAAGGTGTATCAAAGATACTTGAACGGAGATTCCTCAATTGATACTCTTGGTGAATGCGATAAATACCAGTTCATGGTATCCTATGCACCACCTCCACCATCGAGGGACAGTTCATCCCAAACTCCACCAAGATCACCTCCGCCATCACCACCTCAGAAAAAACAAACTCTCTCTCCGTTTTATAAGCCAATCCTAAAGTGGGCCAAGAAGCACTCCTACCCACTAGAAGCTCCAGCAGAAACACCACCTATTTCCTCCATTGGAATGTTCCACGATTTTGACTTTCCCCCTCTTGTCAAAGAAGGTTCTAAACTATCGTTTCCTACCCCAGAGGAATTCATTGATCCACAAGGTAGATACCACCATGTTTCCAAAATATCCACCCCCACCGATGTGGATGAACATGGAAGACAGAAAAAGACTTCTGCTGCTGAAGCCGTTTTAAATTGGCAATCATAGACTCTGCTTGCACAAAACAATGCTTTCAAAGCAATTGACTCCAAGATTGGAATTATGCAACAAGATCTCCGAAGGTATGATGAGACTACCAAGAAAATGGTTTCTGAATTCCAGAAAAGGCTAAATGCCTTGGAGTCAGGGCAACGTCTAGGTTATCATTATCTAGAGAGCCCGAACCTAGGAGATAGAAAAGCTCAAAAGGCAAATCCAACTCCTTGAAGAAGGAAAGTTCAGACCTTTTGATCCATTTGCAACTCCAGTAAGAACTGGATACTTACCTCCGCCACCTCAAACGTCCATCTTTGCTACCATTCCACAAGATCCTTCCAAGAAGGAACCAGATATATGAGAACACATCAAAGAGTTGAGTCGAATCCAAAAGGAAAAAAGAAAAGAGAAAATTCCTGAAGAATCATGTTCAGTTGTCATAAGAGAAAAGCCAGACCAGATGATATTAGCAAATCCATTAGAATCCTTTCTAAAGGATTTGAGTGTCCAAGGACATCCTGATCCTGTCCACAAAACTGATCCAACCCCTCCAAATGGCCAAACTCTATTTCCAGCACAACAAACTGATCCTACCACTTCTGATACTGAATCTGATTTAGCATCATCCTCATCCTCTTCATCCCTTTCAGTTATTGAAACTGATTCCCTTCCTATTGCACCTATAACTTCTTCTATATTCATGGCTGATCCTCCGGATCGGGAAATGAGTCAATTTACTCGACCTAGGAGATTGTTAGGGACAACCCTAGAAGCCATGTTTCCATGGCATCAAAGCAATTTTTCACCATCGATGATATTCCTTACCAAAAATGGCCAGAAAGACTTGAGGAATTTCATACGTGGTTAAACACTCAGTCCCTCACCAACAATGATATGAATGATATCCTTTACAACTTTGTTACTAGGTTTACAGGAAGCCTTAAACTTTGGTGGAAATCGTATCGAGAACAAGACCGATTCATTTTCGATGTCGCCAAACTTTAGCCAGGCCATTACTATCCTATATCACTTCTTTGTGGGAAAACCCACCGACCTCATAGAGATGAAAAGAAGAGAGTTCTTCGAAAGAAAATGTTGTTCCCTCTAAAAGAAACATCTTGATAAGCATTATCGAATAATGCTCCAGCTCTTTTACCAAATTGGAGCTGATTCAAATCTAAAGCATATCTTCCTGACTTCCATCCCCAAAGAACTATCCCAAATGGTCGAAAGATCCTTTTTTGGGAGACAAAGAAGAGTTCAGGATATGCCTTTGGGTGAAATACAACAAGAGATCCATCTATGCCTTGAAGAAATATGCCTAAAGCGCCAGATGGTCAAATCCTATATTAATAGCGATCCGAGCCTCGAGACATCCTGCTCTCGCCACAAGCTGAAGATCAAATGTTCTAAACAAGATTGTGATGGTACTTGTGGAAAGTATTCTCGAAAGAAGAAACACTTCAAGAAGTTCTCGATGAACAAGTCCAAACATGGCCACAAGAACTTCCGAAGAAAGAAGAAATTGCGATACCTACGAAAAAGAAAGGATCGCACGGGCCATAAAAAGTCGAATCGTTACTACATCTGCAACCAGAAAGGACACTTTGCTAAGAGCTGTCCTCAAGCCAGAAAGGGCCAACATCATTTGATACACTAGATTGAGAATGAAACAGGTATCTCTCTTGAAAATGATGATGTTGAATCATTATTCTCTGCCGATGAAGAACAATCTGAACAAACTCTTTGTATCATTCCATGTTACAACAATTCCAGTGAAACTGATTCAGATTCAGAATCGAAGACATTTTCACATATTACCCATATCTGAGAACAAAACATTGACATATTCTCAAGCCAAATCCTTTGTCCCCATTTTCTGTAAAAATCCTCACCTCAAAGTTTGCTAAGCCAATCTTTGTCATTGCTCTCATTGATCTTTGGAGCAAGTTGTTCAATCTTGGATACCAAAGTCCTCCCTGAAGAGTATTGGACTCCTTATGTCCGATATTTCAACTCTGCCTCAGGAGACACTTTCTCCACAAATGTGAAAACTACTCCTGTGACCGTCTAGTTTTTCCCTCAGTGTTCAATAACCACAAAATTCTTTGGATCCAATCTTCCCAACAAAGACTTAATCATTGGTTAGGACGTCATGACTCAGATCTCACAGTTTCGTATCATTCCTGGAAAAGGTCTTAGGTATAAAAACCAATTCTCTGAGTTAGTCAATATTCAGAGACTCTTTTCCATTTAGATGAGCCTATTAGATCCAATTATGCAAAAACTGTTAGAATCATGTTCAGAATCCCATGCAGAATTTGCTCAAAAGTGTTCACATCCTTTATGGGAAAATCCAGAATTCTTTGTTCGCCTTCCTTTCAAGAAAAATGAAGATATAAATCCAACCAAGGCGAGTCACATGGGAATGAAGCCAGAACATTTGGCTTTAGCTCAAAGGGAATGCTCAGAACTATTGCAACAAGGCTTTATTGAAATCTTCAACTCTCAATGGGCTTGTGAAGCCTTTTATGTCAATAAGCGCGTTGAGCAGAACAGAGGAAAAATGAGATTGGTAATCAACTATTAACCTCTTAACCTTTTCCTCCAAGATGATAAATTCTCTTTACCATCCAGAGCTTCTCTCTTTACTGGACTAACAAAGGCCCAAATCTATTCCAAATTCGACCTCAAAGCCGGATTTTGGCAATTGGGCATTCATCCTGAAGACAGATCCAAAACAGGATTCTGTATTCCAAACCAGCACTTCTAGTGGAAAGTTCTTCCTTTTGGCCTAAAGGTAGCACCATCCCTTTTCCAAAAGGCCATGTGTCGTATCTTCCAACCAATACTTTCAAGTGCTGCAGTATATATCGATGATATCCTACTCTACAGTTCTGATGAGCAGTCACACTGCCAACTCCTTGAACAGTTTGCAGAAATTGTCAGAAAGCATGGTATCATGCTTTCTCAGCGAAAGATGAATATTGCCCAAACAGAAATCGAATTTCTTGGTATGCACCTCAACAATGGTACATACTATCCAGGGCCGCATATTGCTCAGGAACTGCTAAAGTTTCTGAAGAAAATTTCACAAAGAAGGAAGTTCGGCAATTTCTTGGGATAATTAATAATCTCGGGGATTTTGTCCCAAATCTTGCAAAACTCCTGATTCCTTTGCAATCCATGCTAAAGAAGAATCCCCCACCTTGGGGAAAAATTCAGACAAAAGCGGTTCTTGAGCTTAAGGAGGTTATGCAAAATCTCCCACCACCGAAGATACCATCAACGGGTAAAAGAATTCTTCAAGCGCGCGCCGGTGACGAATCTTTGGGCAGCCATTTTACTTGAAGAAATTGATGGTAAGAGACACCTTTGTGCTCATAAAAGTGGAAAGTTTTCTCAATCCGAAATGCATTACCATTCCACTTTCAAAGAAATCTTAGCAGTAAAGAATGAAATCAAAAAGTTTGAATTGCATCTCATCGGCCATCACTTCCTGGTGGAATTAGACATGGCATCTTTTCCTCAGATGACCAAGTTTAAACTGAAGCATATTCCAAATTCCCAACTGCTTCAATGGGCTGAATGGTTTTCAAAATATTCCTTTGAAACCAAACACATTCCAGGAAAAAAGAATGTTCTTGCTGATTTCTTGTCAAGACCAAAGGCACCAGCCGAAATCAACATGTACATCAAAAGACCTGCTTTTCACATGCTCAATCATGGAGTAAAATACAAGATTGAGAAGATCAAAGACTTGCCAAGCTGGAAATATCCCCAGGAGATTGTTGAACACATCCAAAATGACAATCTCACTGAAAATCTAGAAAACCTCATGCGGCAATGCCACACAGATCTGTTCAGATTTAATGCAGGTTCGATTCTTTATCCTTGTGGATTAAATCCGGATTATCCATTCATACATCCTCTTATCTGGAAAGAAGATGATTTCCCTGATCAGCTTAAGACGCTATTATAGTACTTAACTAACAAGTACTTAATAGCCATTGAAATCCCAACCAGAAGATTTGTTGCCAACCTCACCAGGATATTCTTACTTGGAAGAAATATTGAGAAAGAAAGTGATCGAAACCTTCTCGACTTTCTCAATTGGTTCTATCCTCCTACTCACTGGAAACATCTTTTGGAAAAAGAACTAAGAACCACAACACCAAATCCTGAAGTCCATACCATTCTGCTTTTCAGACGTCCATGGCATTTTTGCCGAAATAATGGCAACATCATCAATGTTCCTCTGGAGATAGGAACTACATCCTACAAGCCACATTCGGATAGCAGAGAAGCTCGAATTCACAAATCCTATCCAAGATCTGTCGTATCTTGCCAACTCCAGTATCGAGAAATCTAGAGAATCATGTGCCAAGAAAACAAGACCATTCCTGAAGGAGTATGGAATTATAATGAACCCACTACATGGGATCATTATGACCTAGCTCCAGAAGCTAAGGAAGCACTCGGGCAATTCGGGACAGCTGAATCATCCCAAGATAATGAAATGACAAGTGCACAAGACATTGTCCAACCTACCCAGGACCCCTATGCACGTTGGGGAGGTCCTCTTTCCCAAGATCCCTATGACCAAGAACCATTGTCCTTATCTCAAATAGACACTTTTTACTATTCGCAGCCATCCCATTGGCCTAAGCCAAGTATTCCTGCCAACACCACAGAAGATGACAATACAAACTGGGCTCAATATGAAGCATCCCACCGGGCTCATGAAGAAGCATCCTCATCACATCATCTAAAACAAATACTCTCACCAGAAGACCTTGAAGCTCTTGAACAGAAGTACGAAGCACATCTTCTAACAACAGCAAACAGCTCGGATGACTCGGACTATGACTACAATGCTCGTGACGGGCGAGACCGCTGAAAAGCCGTTATCCGTGAATTGGGTTTCTTTTGATTCACCGTAGCATAGTCTTTGTTCACTTTTACGTAAGCACTAGGCTAGGGAAAGTACTGTTCACAGTACGGTTACTGCTCATATTGTGCGAATAATTCCCTCCCGGAAGTTTCTGGTGCATCTGTTTGTTTCTGGACCCAGGAGCTTGGTCCTTGTTTGCTTGTGACCTCTTATTGTCTATATAAGGCAATGAGGGTGTATTGTGTTGGGCAGAGTCCCCTGAAGTAAAGTGAGTGTTTTTGTAAAAACCTCTCTATGGCTTTCTAAACTCCTCTTCTTCTCCAGCCTGGTAGAATCCTCTAGGAAATGCAGCTCGAGTAGATTAGAAGCGTTTCCATCCTGGTTCTCATGGTGTCCCTAGGCCCTGAACTAAAGGGCAAAGTGGTTTTCTACTAAAAGGCCGTCCCTGAAGGGCTTGAACGGGAGTTGTTCGCCCACTTTGTGGGAAGGCATACCTGCAGAAAAGGTTCTAGGTCTAGTTCCATTATATCATAGAGAAATCCCATTTGTCAATCACAATTCTCTTACCTTAAGCGTCACAAAAACTAGTGCCACTAGAGAATGTCCATTCTCTTACCTTAAGCGTAAAAAAAAACTTGTGCCACTAGAGAATGTCCTTATGGTTCCATGAACCCACATATGTCTTGTCCTTACGGTTAACATTTCTTTATGTATAACAAGACATATGGACAAGGCTAATAACCAGATGCCCCTAGCCTTCACTCAAGGTTTATACAGTACCTTGAGACTTTATCAATATGTATTCAACATAATAACAACACATTCAAAAATACTTTATTGAATGCAAAAGTTGATACATATCAAACCGTCACAAAGTGTAACGAACACAGATGAAACCTTTATCAGAGTAAAGCCAAAATAGCTCCCACTAAACAACAGCATCTCATGATGCTCCTAGGCCCATGCTAATGACATGTCGCTTAAAATACACATGGGCGTAGACCTTTAGTTAATGGATCTGCAACAATATCATCTGTGGAAATATGCTATATTAAAACGTCACCTTTCTGTACCGTTTGCTTTTGGTTAAAAATTTTGACCACCATATATTTAAACCCCTTGAGACCTCTATAATAAATAAATAATACTACAAATTTGTTATTTCAATACAACCGTATGGGTCTATCCATAAAGTTAAAATGATCAACTCATTCATGAGGTTCTGGAGCCTAATAGCCCAAGTAACGGCCTAAAATAATGTTACTAACACTGCTTTCATAGTAGAAGATGACAGAGAACTTTATTTACTGCATTTCCTACTAACATAAATATATATTCTGTTATTGATCTTATGTCATCATAACAGCCAGCAGAGTTTATATCTAAATACCCTACTAACTGCAAGAACTGAACATATATGTAAATTAGCATATAATCTCTTGTCCTCTTTAAGTACCTCAAAAACCTTCTTGGCAATAACCTAGTGATCGCGTCATGAATTTGACTGATATCTACCTAGAAGTCTCGTCACAAAGACGAAAATTAGTCTAGTGCAAATTCGAGCATACATTATACTTTTAGGTGCACTGACACAAGGTACATCCTTTAATTAGATTTTCTCAATTTATGTGATAGATTCAATCCATTACCCTTAACAACAGGAGCAATTCCTAGCTTGCAATGATGTATATTGAATAATTCTAAAATACAATCAGTAAATATCATTCGAGAAAATCTAATATAAGAATGGCAAAAACGATCCTTACGAACCTCAGTATAAAAGATAATAGATGTCTCAAGGTTATTACTTGTAAACAAAATATCATGTACATAGTGTATGAGAAAAATAAATTTCCTCCTACTGACCTTGCAGTATATTGAATTACTTTGTTCTCAATTGAACAAAATAACAACACTATGAAACTTTAATGATATTGTCTGAAAACTTGCTTAAGACCATGAATTAAGACTTTTCAGTCTACACACAAGTTTACTTGAATCTGCTACAAAATTCTCCAGTTGCACTTATAAAGATTTTGTATCTCTTTAACGTAACTCCATATATAAAAAATAAACTATCAATGCCACATTCACTCTGAAAGAATCTATAAAGAAATAATTATTTCTTCACTAACTATCCACCCCTCTTTCAGAGTGAAAATATTATTATCTTCTTCTTTTTTTATGGCATCTAATCACATACTTAATTAAGAACAAGAAACGACATTTATGTAAGTTGCTAAAACAACCATGTAATGGATATTGTAATCATGCTCTCACAAATAGACTATATAGTATGATGGTATAACTGATCATCTTTCCCTAACAAATTTCCTTAATAAAGTTGCAGCCACTTCATTCTGCACTTGAGAGGTTTAAGAAATTTCATTATAAACTATATCAAGAATAGTACCTTAAACCTCAACAAGTTTAGTCTATGGTACAGGAGATTCCATAATTATCTGTATAGGTAAAGACAAAAACACAGTAACCTCCATCATACTATTATCTTTAATAGTCTGAAAGCAGCTATCTTCTACAATTACGTCAATTTTAAGAAACTTCAAAGTATGTGATTCCATAATTCTTGTACCTTCTTTAGGGTCATAAGATCAATACCCCTTTAACAATCTAAATAAGATATAAAATAATTCCGAGTTGATCTGAATTGCAACACACTTAAAATTGGATTAGATAATCTCACTTCTACATGACACCCCTAAATTTAATATGATTCAAGTAATCTATGCCCAGTATATAACTCAAAAGAAGTTTATAAAACAACTTTGATATGGACACCTTTTGTATGTGAAAAAGTTGCTTTCATAATATCAACCCACAGAAGACCGGATAAATTAGTCTTACTCATCATACTCATCACCATATTCATTATGATGCTTCATGCCTTTTAGCCAAATCTTCTTATCAGGATTTTCAGGCATAGTAATTAAATTACCACCTCAGAATTTATCAAGTATTTGACAAATGACCCTTTAAGCTATTTAGTATTGTCATACTTGCCAAAATACTTACCGCTACTAGGCTTGACAACCTTTTAACCAAATACGAGATGTATATGTCATTAGGACTTAAACACAATATTTGCAGATATGTCCTAATTTCAATATCAGACAAGACATAATTTCAAGCAACTAAGGCTTTCATCATCTTATAGCAGTGCAGTCCACAAACAAACCTCTTTTCTAGTGTTCCAGAATGGAACGCTTCATGGACAGTAAGCAAATTCAATTGCTCTTTTCTCAAACAACAAATCATATGTCCACAACTTAAAATTTGAAATAGTAAAAACCTCAATAATAGTGGAGCTATTAATTACAGAAAATGTGATTGAAAAACAAGCAATGCATATAATTAGCATCATGTGAGCACCGTGTAACTTGACGTACAAGTACACATCCAGAGAGTTTCATGCATAATCATATAATCACCTTTTAGCAGAATACATGACATGCAGTTGTACACTCCCCACATGATAGCGATTATGAGAATATATTCCAATTCTTCGTGAATTCATCATTTTTAGGCATATGAATCACTAGAATCAGTCACTCCTTCACCACACTATCATGTATCCCTCCATGAACTAATACACAATCACCTCCTTTGGGAGTATGACTACACATTAGACCAGGAGACATCCCAATCATTATACGAGACCGAAATTTCTCAAACCCAATCAAGCATGCCATTTTGGCGGTCACTACTCAATTGAATTCTTGAAACTCTCTCATACTAGGGACATAAACTTTACTCCTCACATACACCATATACATGTGATTTTAACTTTAGTGATAGGGATAGTAAATTACCAAAATCACATATCATGCTAATTACACCGCTTTATTCATTAATAAAAATTAATCATACATATATATAAATATATATATATATATATATATATATATATATAGCGAACCTGAAAAACAGATTCCAATGAGATCACCGTTCACAGCAACAAAAGAAACTTCTCATAACATAGAAGCAAGCATCTCTTGTGCACCTCGATTACTAATTACTAGAACAACATTAAAGAATGCTAATCTAAAATATCTCTCACAAATTAACATCAATAGTAATACAGGGTACACCAAATCGACAAGCTTGACAGCTGATCCATTATCACTCATGAGTTCATAAGGCAAAACATGACTCCAAAGCCAACAGCTAATTTATTAGCCAATTTTTAAGTAACAAATTATCATTGTAATCAACCAATGGCCTATTAAATGAGTCAAACCAGAGAACCAAATATCTAAAATTTAACAGTAGATACTATTGCTCCGCGTAAATGTTGTCATACTCCTTAACCATAAAATATATATATATATATTCAACTTGATAAATATTAACAAGTGACCAGATGAGTTCATGTACAATATGCAGTAACTTAATTGACATGCATTACCCACATTCAGCAGATGTGTTAATCAGTACAATCAGTTTGGTCACGAGTTCTTAAGACGTCCATTATTCAAAGATTACTAGTGTGTAAAGGAGTATGCTTAAACAACAAAAATTTTATAATCAATACATAGCTCAATTACTATCCCATTATGGTTGTATCTCATTAAGCTAGCTTCAGTTCACAATAAAGTTTAATTTTTACTAATAAATCACACCATTATGATGTTTATGTGATAACATACTTGTAACCCAACACTTATATTTCCAAAATCACTTTTATTTGGCAGTTTTCTGGATGTTAAATACCATTGGGTGGGTTACTTTTTATTGGCATTGGAAACACATCACATTATGGCAGGGTAACGTTTCACAGTTTAATGAATCTTCCACTTATTTGATGGGATGGTTAAGAGATTATCTATGGGTAAACTCTTCACAACTTATCAATGGATATAACCCCTTTGGTATGAATAGTTTATCAGTTTGGGCGTGGATGTTCTTATTTGGACATCTTGTTTGGGCTACTGGATTTATGTTTTTAATTTCCTGGCGTGGATATTGGCAGGAATTGATTGAAACTAAAATATAAGAAAAATACGCAAAAATACACTAAAAATACACGTATTTAGGGTTCCGTATGTATTTTCACATCCATAAAATTATCAAACATGAAAAATAAATATACCACAATGTAGACGATGAAGATACAAGTCCAACGCCGCCGACCACGCACGAAAAAAATATATATATACAAATACAAATCTTCACAAACCCCATCATCCCCGTTGCGAACGAATTCGACATTAACTAGTAACTGCGGGCAAACTCGCCACGGCAATAGAACAAAACCGCTGAGAGGAGAAAGTCGATTCGAAATCAGAGACAGACAAGCAAAAAGTGCGCACAATGACCGACGATTTATAATTCAAACGACACGATGTGACGCAAAGAGTTGAGAAGAAAACAAAGGTAACGCTAGAATGTAACTTAAAATTTTAGAACTTTTTCTATGTATAAACCCTAGAATTTCAAATTTAAAATTCTCATTCAATTCTCAACAAAATTATTTAAATTATATATGGTTGGAAAGATCTCAACATATAGAACAAAAACCCCATGATTTCAGGATCAATTAAGCAAAAAATCCACATGAAAAAATAATGATCTGGCGGCACGTGGGGGCACGTGCGGCCCTCTCTAGCGACGTGTCGCCCACGGATTTGTTCGCCTCAATGAGCCCAGTCCAAATTTGTGATTTTATTTTATTTTTATCGAATAAAAATCTCGAAAATCACAAATTAGGGCAAAAATTTTATGCATTCGAGTTCTAAGGTTATGGAGGCTCTGATACCACATGTTAGACGCAAATTGCGCAACCCCAAGATCTCCATAACCAAAACAAGAACATGCATAATTTAGAAGAAATATTAACGCACCTGTTTTAAGATCCATCAAACATAAAGTGGAAGCAAAAAAAAGGGATTACCCACATATCAAGGAAATCCACGCATCAAGTCCTTCTCCTCTATTGCCTTCCGTATCACTGGCTCAATGAGGCGACCCCCCACGTTTAGCGTTAGGTAAACGCTCCTTAGGTGAGGATACATGTGAGAATTATGGTTAGAAGAGAGACTTGAGCATTATTTATAGAGTTTTCAGCCAGGCCCCCTCATTACGGGCCAAGCTCAACTTGGCCCACACTAGCCAGCCCCATATTAGACTAATTAAGAAACATTCTATCTCACCTTAGACCAACCCCCGTAAAATGGTAACCGTTAAACGATAAATTACAACATCAATTAATGTAGTCCACATTAAGAAAACCCTTACACCTTGAGGTCAAGGGTGGCTCGAACCAAAAAGGAAACTCATTGGACATGCGGGCACCGGGATAGCGAGATCGTGAGGGCGAGGATCCCAACCGAAAGTCATCGGTTGGGCCTTAGGCATGGCTGAGCTCCCGGCTCTCTCTCTCTCTCTCTCTCTCTCTCTCTCTCTCTCTCTCTCTCTCTCTCTCTCTCTCTCTCTCTCTTGTAGAGAGATCGTAGACGTCGTCGAGGGTTTGGGAATCTTCGCACGGGTTTACACGAAGCAGCAGTTGCTAGTTGCTACAAGGTGAGGCGAGGCGAGGGCTTGGCCCGTCCTCCCACTTTGGTCGCGAGTGGCTACCACCGCGCGAGGGCAAAGCAAGGCGCTGCCTTTGCACCATCACCTCTTCTATCGGATTTCATCTTCTTTTCTTTACTTTTCGAACTCTTTTTCTTTAACATGAAAACGACAAGGCATCGTTTTGGTTCAATGGCAGTTTAGATAGCTCCATTGACTTGTTAATGGCCATGTAGATGAGAAAATTAATGAAAAGGTCAGATCAATCATTCCATTTTCATTGAAAGATGACATAATTTAGGAAAGTTTTCAACTAAGGACTTGAAGTGCTCTTATTTTTTCAAATAAGTGTCTGAAGTGAACATTATTTCAAATAAGGACTCGAAGTATCCTCATTTTCGCAAATAAAGACCTGAAGTCGACATTATTTTAAATAAGAACATTAAGTGATCATATCAATCTCAAATAAAGGCTTGAACTCACCGGCTGTGAAAAATAATTTCATCTTTTAAATTTTTCCTTTCTTTCTTTATTTTTTCGTAAAAAATAGAAAAAACTAAAACTTATGAAAAAGGGAAAACACAAGCCTAAGTGCTCTCTCCCGCCTATGGCCACTGCCCAATCACTAATGGGGCGATGGCAACAACCGACAAGATCACTAGCACTTGGGCAAGGGCAATGACCCTCTCCTAAGACTGGGCAAGCCCTTGCCTCTGGTTGGCAAGGGTTGCAAGCCCTCGCCCAGGTGCTAGCAACCCGCAAGCCGTCGTTGTCACCCCACCAACGATGAATATGACAAGTGTTAAGACTTAGAACTTATTCGAATGAACTTTTTGCTATTACTCTTCATGTGCTTTGTTGGAATTCTAGTCGGCGGAAGACGAGTTACCTAATTCCGATGCGCAAATAGCAAATAGCCCCAGAACGAACGTTGAATTGCGAATAAATCACGAACAACACTATCTCACGTCGGTCTGGATGCGATCACGAGGAAAGCACCCGATTTCCACGGCGAAAATGCAAATTGTTCTTGCAAAACTGAAATGGAACGCCTTCTTCCTTTGATGGAAATGGAACAAAAGAAATGAGAGGAATTTCTGATTGTATGCTCTGCCAACCTTCCCAACGGTTGTGTTCGGGAGGCTTATATACGTCTCTCTTCGTACCCCTCAATTAGTGTCTTTCCATCGTAACATTTCAACTTGAAACGGTACGTCCAATCGCACCCCATCATGGACGTACTAGCTAAAGTACAACATCTCCCACTCGGACATGATAGGCTTGATAGCGCTTTATCAAGAATATAAGGCAAGGCGTTCAACATTCATAAACTTTATAGAACAATTCATACTGGCAAGTAAGCCGTGCGACCAGTGAGTACACCTGCACTTGGGAGCTCAAATTATGCACCTGTTAGGGATGACATAATGGCTACAACCCCGAAAAGGAAATAAACAATCGATGTCTCACAGTGCCCCGGACATATTTTGTTACATCGATTCAAGTATACCTATCCCTTAAAGGCTATACTTGATTATCCTCAATACACCATGTATTTACAATTATATCCGCAACCTCATAAGGCGATATAATTGGTCGACCAGTAAATATATGTGATAGATGTAAAAACAACAATAGTCTTCCTTCACACTCATGTCTCTCTCCATTTCAGAACAACTGCTTTCCTAGACACGTCCCATAGGCCATATCTATTCATGACCGCCCGTAACATGCTAAAGTAGCAACATTGATCTTTTACTTCGAGAACATAGTCAGAAGTAACATAAAGCACAAAATTGAGGTAAATTATAAATTACCTCAAGGGCACACACGATGAGTAAATAGGGATAATTTTACTCACCTTCCCTTGTCGGTCGAACAATGCACATGTAGTACAAATTACATGCTATAGTAGATTTCTCTTTCTATAAAAGCGTATGTCATTTCTTAAATATATCCACTATACGAATATTAGCTTAAAAATAATCACGTGCTTCTCATGTACTCATGTTTAGCTCGAGTACTATATCAGCTCGCTTTCTATAGCGCCCAATTAAGTACTCACATCTGGCATCTTACAGGCATACATGATTGTGGGACTATCATGTTCGGTCTTATTATAAACAAATCACAGACCTCATCTTGACTCCAGTCAAGGCGACATATTTTATGTACCAGACTTGCTCTTCAGCGTTTATTTGTACATAATGTCTCATCTCAACATGTTATCTAAAGCACTTGAGGCGATTGCTCGTGTGAGTGAGTCAATCATTGCCTACTGACATACTTTTCAATAAAATATGTGTGTATGTGCTAGTCTCATAATGTATTTGTACTTATTGATAAAATATCAAGTCATTAATAAACAAACAAGTACAATACATATATCCACAAATACAAACAATGATCCTCTACAATAACACATATCACATTCTACGCAAACCTAGTGACATCCTGTGGGTCAAGAATATGTCTCTAGGAATAGCTTTCGTAAATGGATCAGCAACCATTCTATTGGTTGAAATGTATTGTAGGATCACTTCTTTCTACTCTATAATATCTCTGATGAAGTTATTCTTTATGTCAATGTGCTTCATCCTTCCATGATACTTGGGATCTTTCACATAGGCAATGGCTGCTTGACTATCGCAATAAACTATCACCGGTCTTGGAACCTTAGTGACAGTGGCTAAATTTTCAAAGAAACGTTTTAGCCATACTGCTTCTTGCACTGCGGCAGAACACGCAATAAATTCAGCCTCCATAGTAGACAAGGCTGTGCATGTCTGTTTCTTGCTATTCCAAGAAATTGCACCTCCATTGAGCAAGAATGCATATCCAGAAGTCGATTTATGCTCATCCAAGTCTCCACCCCAATCAGCATCTGAATAACCTAATAGGCGTAAATCATTTCCTTGGTAACAAAGTCGATAGTCCATGGTGCCCTTCAAGTATCTCAAGATCCTCTTCACTGCTTTACAGTGTGCTTGACCGGGATTTGATTGATATCGACTCACCAATCCCAAGGCATAACATATGTCGGGTCGAGTACACATCATAGCATACATCAAACTTCTAATCGCACTAGCATAAGGAACAGTTTCCATCATTTTAATTTCTTCTAGAGTCTTAGGACACATCTCAGTACTTAGGCCTTCACCTTACATGACAGGGGTATCAATGGGATTACAGTGCTGCATATTGAAACGATCAAGAATCTTCATAATATAAGACTCTTGTGATAAAGAAAGAAGTTTCCTTGATCGATCTCTTTCGATCTTAACTCCTAATATATAAGCAGCTTCTCCCATATCCTTCATTTCAAAATTGGAGGACAACCATTCTTTTATGGTGATTACCATAACCTTGTCATTTCTAGCTAACAGAAAATTGTCCACATAAAGTGATAAAATCACAAATTTATCTTTGTACCGCTTGACATATACACAGTGATCTTCTTCGATCATCGTGAAACCAAAAGTTGTTACAGCTCGATGAAAACGAAGATACCACTGTCTAAACGATTGCTTAAGGCCATATATTGAGCGACGAAGTTTACAAACTTTATGCTCTTGACCTTTAGCTATGAAACATATTGGTTGTTTCATATAGATTTCCTCATCTAGTTCTCCATTGAGAAATGCCGTCTTTACATCCATTTGATGTAATTCAAGGTTCAAATGTGCAACGATGGCTAGAATAAGGCGTATTAAGGCAAACCTTACAACTGGTTAAAATGTTTCCTCATAGTCTATACCCTCTTGTTAAGTATAACCTTTCGCCACAAGACAAGCCTTATATTTTTTAATGGATCCATCCGCCCTTTACTTAATCTTAATGACCCATTTGTTTCCAATGGCCTTACGATTGGGTGGTAGATCAACCAAGTCCCAGACATGATTTATCCTCATTGACTTCATCTCATCTTCTAAAGCTTTTCTCCATTCTTCCTTATCAGATGATGAGAGAGCCTCTTGAACAGTCTTAGGCTCAGCATCATCTTTATGAGCAATCATAAATGCTTCCCCTTCAATCTCAAAACGATGACGAGGAATACTTTTACAATTACTTTTACGCAATTGAATTTCTTTTGAATTCAATTCGTCAGACGATGCAACACTCCCACTAGGTCTTTCATGTTGAGGTAAATTTTCATTTCCCTCCATAACATTAGTGGGTGTGTTATTAGGATCTTCCATCTTATACAATTGGAAATCCTTATCAATCTCACCTCTATTAGGAAAATTGTTCTCCAATAACCTGACATCTTATGACTCCATTTCGGTCACACTCCCATCAGCTTGTTCACCTATGAACACATACCCTTTGGAGTGTTCAGAATATCTTATAAAGATACATTTCTTCCCTCTAAGGCCTAATTTGCCATATTTATGGGAAGATTCATGAACATAAGCTGCACATCCCCATGAACGTAGACTACTTAAGTCTGGTTTTCTACCAGTCCATAATTCATAAGGGGTGGAAGTGACCGATTTTGAGGGCACTCGGTTAAGTACATAGGTAGCAGTTAATAATGCATCTCCCCAAAAGGAGATAGGTAAATTTGTTTGCGCCATCATAGACCTAACCAATTCTAATAGGGTTCTATTCATTCTTTCAGCTACCCCATTTTGTTGTGGAGTACTAGGAATAGTCAATTGTTGTACAATTCCATTTTCATCACAAAGAGCCTTGAATTGCTCCGATAGATACTCACATCTACGATCGGTTCTTAATGCCTTTATCGTTTTGTTCAACTGATTCTCTACCATCGTTATATATCGTCTAAAGCAGTCTAATGCTTCTAACTTGTTGGAGATCAGAAAGACATAACCGAAACGCATGAAGTCATCTATGAAAGTAATGAAATATGAGTCTCCATGCCTCGCCCTCACATTTAAAGGACCACAAATGTCAGAATGTATGAGTTGCAATGGAAATTTAGCTCTAGTCCCTTTACCGAATGGTTTTCTAGTTATTTTTCCCGCTAGACAATGTTCACATATGGTTAGATCAACATTAGTGAGTGAACCTAAAAGGCCTTCTTTAGCTAATTTTTGCATTCTTTACAACCCAATGTGACCTAATCTAGCATGCCAAGTACTTGCATCAATCTCAACATTACTAAAAGATGCAATTAAAGAAAAACAACCATTAACATTAACATTGTACTGATCATAGTCAATGTCTAACACCATAAAACCATTCAATACATGACCTGAACCATAATAAACTGTTCCATACAAAATATCAACATAATCACCATGAAAATTTAATACATAACCTAGGCTAAAAAAAACAACTACAGAGACCAAGTTTCGTCGAATATCCGGAGCATAGAGAACATCATGTAGGAATAGGCTTTGACCACCACGTAAAATTAATTTACATATGCCGATACCCTTCACTTCAACTCTTGAGTTATTCCCAACATATATTCATCTTCTTCCAGGCTGTATCTGACGATACTCCACAAATGCTTCTCGATCTCTAGCTATATGGTCTGTTGCTCCTGAGTCTACAGTCCACATTGGATGAGATTCAGCAAGCATTACAGTACTAGAAACAAAAGCATTATTTAAAGTAATAGAGTAATAGGGTACCTCTTTCGGCTCAGTGCATTCACAAGCAAAGTGACCCATCTTGCCACAATTGTAGCACTTTATCTTGGCCTTGTCCTTCTTCCCACCACGCTTCTTGCGTTGGAATGTCTTAGCCCTTTTAGGTGCCTAATCAGTCTTCTTCCCTTTGTTGTTGAATTGAGAATTCCTTTTGCGCTTGAAGCCCGAAGCTTTGCGTGAACTCAATTCAGCAACATAAGCATGAGTAGAGGATCTCGCAGCCTCTAGGCACTCATCCTCTAATTCCAAATGACGCGCTATATCATCAAAAGTGACAATATTATCATTATGTGTCATATTGATCTTCATATGCTCCCAATTGTCAGGAAGAGACCTTATAACAGCCTGAACCTGCTGTTCATCAGTAAGGGAGTGACCTGCCAACTTCAGCTCACAAATCATATTTGACATCTCCCGAAGATGCTGCCTTATTGTTACATTTGGGTGCTTTCGGTATATGTCAAACTTGATGGTGAGTCTCCTTAGCTTAATGGCAGATATACCCCCAAACTTATCTTTCAAGGCAATCCACATTATCTGAGCTTTATCATAACTTTCAAACTCACACATGAGATCATCCGGCATACAGCTCAGCAACGTGATGCGAGCAATGATATTCTTCTTTTTCCAAGCTTGATAAGCTTCTAGATCTCTCCTGTGTTGAGCTGAAGTACCATGCTCAGGTTCATCCATGGTGTGGTTGAGAGTTTCCAAAACCTCTTGCTCATCAATGATGTACTAAACCTTTCGGTGTCAAATATCATAATTGTCACCGTTCAGCTTCTCACCTTTATTGAGGCCAGCCACAATGGTCTTGGATGTCGATGCCATAATCAATTGTTATAACACATTGACATAATAGACGCAGAATCAATACTAGCACATTTTCAGAGTAACACACATATTTAATTACAGCAAAAACAAACTAAAATAATGATAATTCAACAAAAAGACACAGAAACAAAAGTTCACTATGTTCCCAATCAACTTCTATGTACGATTGTTCTATTATCATTAATTAATTTAATTTGCATAAATTTTGAGTTCTAGGTGAGAACTCCTTCGAATTCTACCAACCTATGAACTCCCACTAGGAAAAATAATTACATGACCTCATGTAATGTCTACATTTTTCCATTAACAAAAAAACATAGCATGATGTAAACCAATGTACAAATAACAATCATGCAGCAACTCAAAACAAAAACCACAATTCAACATGTATTCAACATGTAATGGATTTCCTACCATTGTTCGAATTTTCTAGCAACTTGAAAAATGCAAGTATATTAAACTATATACATGATATCATCGAACCAAGCTCTACACGGCATATATAACATCATTTGCACACAAGCTAGCTACTGTATTTCCTAAACCACAAGAAAATACAAGCTACAGATGAATAAACTATGCATTAAACTCCAAAAAATACGCGTACATAGGGTTCCCTACACATTTTCATACAATTATAAAATCCAAAAAATAAAAATAATTATACCACAGTGTAGAGGACATCCATACGAACCAAACGCCACCGACCACGCTCCAATCGGAGCTCGCACGTGCCCCCACGTGCCGCTTGAGTGCACGACGCGTGTGGCGCACGCACCAGCGAGCCCAAAGGCTCCTGGCCGGTCCGACCGCTAACCGGTCAACGGTCAACAAGTCAGGTCAATGGTCACGGGTCGAGTCGGGTCAACGGTCAACGGGTCGAGTCGCTGGTTGGGTTGCGTCGCCGGCCGGTCACCGGCCGGCCAACTACCGCCGGCGCTGATGTCATCGGTGACATCATCCCAGTGGTTACCGACCGTTGGGTGACGTCACAGTGACGTCATCACGCGCCGATTCACCGACCAGAGCGTGACGCGCACCTGCCGGTTCACTGACCGACGCGTGTGGCACACGCGCTGGCTTTGCCAACGCTTCAGGCGCGTGGTGCCCACGCGCAGCGGCTTCTGGCCGCGCATGTGGGCGCGTCCGGCGTCGTCCTGTGGCATTCGACCCATTTTGGCCAAAAAATTATTTCGAAAAATGGCCAAAACCGTACGGGTGTACGCAACCCCGAGTCCGTTCTTCGCTTCGGTTCGATTTTGAGTTTTTCAGATGGCAATTCCGACCATTAGACATCCAAACAATGCAGATTTCATACTCTTGATCTCAATATCAAAAGATAAACAAGAAAATTCAATGAAAAAACAAGGTAGAAATCACGACTGAGCTTTGATACCAATGTTGGAATTCTAGTCGGCGGAAGACGACTTACCTAATTCCGATGCGCAAACAGCAAATAGCCTCGGAACGAACGTTGAATTGCTAATAAATCATGAACAACACTATCTCACGTCGGTCTGGATGCGATCACAAGGAAAGCACCCGATTTCCACGGCGTAAATGCAAATTGTTTTTGCAAAACTGAAATGGAACGCCTTCTTCTTTTGATGGAAATGTAACAAAAGAAATGAGAGGAATTTCTGATTGTATGCTCTGCCAACCTTCCCAACGGTTGTGTTCGGGAAGCTTATATACGTCTCTCTTCGTATCCCTCTATTAGTGTCTTTTCATCGTAACGTTTCAACTTGAAATGGTACGTCCAATCGCACCCCATCATGGACGTACTAGATAATGTTGCGTCCAATCGCACCTCATCATGGACGTACCAGCTAAAGTACAACATATTTTAATTTATAATTTTGATGAAAAAGGAAAAAGAATTTTTTATATATCCAAAGAAATAAATACAAAAATGTAGGAGCGGAGAAAAGTAAAAGGAAGAAAAAGGCAGAGACTCCTCGACAGCTCCTCGCCGACCTCTCGTTTTCCTTTTATTTTGTTGACCAGTGCCTCAACGCCTCGCCCTTAAAAGTTAAAACCAAGAAGAGAAGGGGCGTGGGGGAGAGGAGAGCCGCCTTGTATTCCTCGTATATATTTTTGGGTTCGTGTTGAGGTGGGGGTTGTCTGGTCGGCGCTGAAGGCGAGCAGTTGCACGTACAGCACGCGAGAGAGAGGGCGAGAGACAGGATTCGATTCAAACACGCCGAATTCAGGAAATAAATCCTTTAGTAGTCATGTCCCCTTTTGAATTTGCAGTTATCCACACCTCTACGGAACGTGCCCCTGCAATCGCCTCAATTCCCGGCACCATGTTCTTTGATTTCTTTTCGTATTATATATATATATGAAAGCCGAATCGATCAAAACCCAACAGAAGAAAACGAGAGAAAAGCAACCATGACTTCTCTGCGCGTTTCTCTCCTCCTTCTAGTCTTGTTAACAGCGTCGTACGCAAGCGCGAGGAAACTTTCAGGAAACACCGAAGAGGCGATGGTCGATGAGCCCGTGGTCAGCGTGGTGAGCGCACTGCCGAACGGCACACAAGCCATGCGGATCCTCTGCAACCACGATGGCTCGCCTGCCACCGTGATCGACCAGGCACTGAGCGTGGGGGAGGGATGCAGCTGGGCGGCCATGGAGAAGGCACTGTACCAGTGCGAAGCGGCGTGGACAAGGAAGTTCGCTGAGTGGCAGGCATTCCAGCCCCGCCGCGACGCAGGGCAGGGCCAGGTGCACTGGCTGGTGAAGGAGGAAGGGTTCTTCCTAGGTGTGAACGGGATCGCTTGGGTCAGGAATGCCGCTTGGAAAACTGAGTGAAAAGGCGGGGTTGGTTGTGAATTGTAGAGTGCTTCTCTGGTGATGTCGACCATTGCCATGGGATGGTTATTGCTATTAAATCATTGAAGGTAACACCCTGTGTACCATGAGTTCGAAATCCTCAATTTCAATGATTGGATTTCCTGGAAGTCGATTTAAAAAAAAAATGAATTTTTCATTTTAGAAAAAGGTTTATTGTGGTTTTCTATGGTGTGCTGGACTTGGGTCGTGAACAGCCCGAATGGCCCGACTGTACTGGGAGGCCCATCTCACTTCAGATGGTCCTTGAAAACCTGGACTCGGCTCACTAGGCCCAATTTTAAATGTCACCATGCTTGCCACCAAAACGCCCTCATTTCCAACCTCCCAATGAGATATAATTTACTGTAGTCCTCAACTTTACAACTACAATTGCCCTTGGCCTGAAGATTTTCATTTGTCACACACTTCTCACTTTGAAGGGGAGGTGAGAAGTTTGATTTTCCACCTTCTTAAAGGAGTTGGGATGAGGACGCATGAGCTAGGCAGTAAAATTTTGCAACATTCATATCCCATAATACACATGACTTGAATCTAGCAACCACCTTAGGGAGGTAATTGCCATGGCGAAGGCAACTACCACACGACGGTTGTTGGTTGCCATGGCTTGGCTTGGAGAACCAAAGCATGACTGCCTCTTTGAAATGGCCTTTTCTTTTACCTAAAATACAAAGACCGTTTCTTTCCAAATAAGCTTGCCATCCGAAATGATTTGATGTTTTCAAATTGATTCCAATAAAGATAACCAATATGGTAGGTGATATTTTCAACCAAGGTCCTGAACAGTTACAAGCATCCAAACTCCGGAGACGACTTGAATGGGTCGAGCATTGCCACACGGCGACTCACTATATGGGCGACTCATTATCTCTAAGGCTCGCCACGATAACCATGTGGTGGCGGTAGCGATAGTCTTATGACATATGCAACCCCATGTTGGATGGGAGAAATCTTGTTGCGTTATTCATAAGTCAACATTTACATTCAAACGATCGTCATCTTGCGTGATTGGGATGAGGCTTGATCATTTAAATTAAAAGAAACTAGAGGGGTGACCTTAAATTTCAATCAAAGCAAAGACTATAGAAACTATTAGTGGTGTTACCCCCATTTTTTAATAAGGATTAATACTCCGAAAAAATTTGTAACAAATTCCCAAAACTAATTTTTGAACCATAAAAAACCTCAAATTGGTATACCCATGATAAATTTACCCCCAAATTAATTTTTTGATCACTTAAAACTTTAATCTTGTACACTTGTGACGAATTTACCCTCTATTAACTTTCGTCAAATTTTATCATTAAATTTGCTGATGTAAATAACACATAGTGACATGTTATGGTAACATGGCAAGTCCATGTGAAAATCTATAAGATAAATGCCACGAAAAATTTCAAAGTTGTCATAAGTGTACCGTTAAATTTATTAAGGGAGTATTGTTAAATCCGTCACAAATGTATTTATTTGGGATTTTTTTTTTTTTATATTTGCCATATGGATTTTCATGTGAACTTACCACGTCATCATACTACGTCATGACGTGTCATCTAGGTTAGTAAAATTTAACATTAAAATTTGGCAGAAGTTAATGAATGTAAATTTCTCGTAAATGTATTAATTTGGAGTTTTTCATAATAAAAAAATTAATTTTAAGGTAAATTTGTCACAAGTATATCAATTTAATATCTTTAATAGTCAATAAATTCATTTAGGATAAATTTGCTACAAGTGTACCAATTTGAAAATTTTAATTTATGGTACATTTGTCACAAGTGTATTGATTTAAAGTTTTTCAGAGTATTAACTATTTTAATAATGCAAACGTCTATCTTACAAGGATAGATATGCCACCAATAATATATCCAACTAATCTCATGGACCATATAAGAAATAAATAAAAATCTGACGGAATGGTGGCATTAATACAAGTCATAATTAGTCATAATAAGAAAAAATTTCAAGGCGATTTATAGCAAATGAAAGGTTTCAACATATTGTCATATAATTTTAACTGCCTTGGACGGAAAGCACACCCTTTCAACTTAAGCATTATTTCCCAAGAGCTTTTATACTTTGCAAAATGACAATTATCCTCTTGAATTACTATTTTTGTTAAAGCCGCTAGTTTCCCATTTGCATAACTATTAGGCGTTGCATAAAAATGAAGTAACTGATTTTCCCTTACCAATCTACGCTCTACTACATGGTTAAAGACAATTAGAAAATATAGAGGGTTATGTGGTAATAAACTTAAGGAAATTTGGCAGAGGTTAATTTGTCCAAGAAAAAAGAGCTAGTCCATATTCCTATTATATTTAACAGATACGCGGATAGAAAATTAGAGGATGCAAAAAAAAAAAAAAAATTTCAAAAATAGGAAATCTTTAAATAAATTGTCCAAAAAGTTAAAATTTATTGCACTTTTACTAATTTAGTCCTAAACTTTTTGATTTTATCAATTGAGTCAATCCAACCAATTTTAATTGAAAAATGCTGATATGGACATCAGTCATCCTATGCGACACCGCTTGATTCTAACATGGACATTTTTTAATAATTTTTTTTCTTTTTTTTTCTAACCTTAGGCTAGTGAGGTTACTAGCCACGGGTGAGAGTCATGACACCCTCCCCTGACTTGGCCAAGGTTCTCTGTGCCCTTGCCTTCAATAAGCGAGGGTGTGAAGGCCCTCGCCCATGGCTTTTGCACCCTCGTCATTGATATGGTTATACCTAATCAAAGCCCAATAAATATCATTACCATAATCAATATTACCTGATTTTACCCCCATATTTATCTCCACTGCTCTCACAAGTAAAACCCAAAACGACCTCATTACGTTCATACAAGCCCCAAATAAGATCACAAACTCAAAAATCATTATCACTATATGTTCCTATCAAAATTTTTGTAGACATTGCTAAAAAAAATCCATCAAAGCAAATTGAGATCACTTTAAATCTATCACCATTTGCCTCTCGCAATCCAAAAAAATCACAATTACTTAAAAGAATAATCAGTGAAATAGTCATAAAACCACCTTCCCCTGCAATAGTTAAACTCTTTACCTCCACTACCTTTGTAATAACATTACAGTCCTCAGCTAAATTACAATCCATCACTAAAAGCCAATATCAAGACCTCATGGTAGTTGGAAGAGAATATCATCATGAAAGTCAAAAAGTTTATGCAAAACATGTTTTCCTAGAAAATTGGTATTACCCACCAATTGATTTGTCAAAAGCCATGAACAAATCCTTATTAAAACCAAGTCTGTGACATTCAAACATTTTGCATCATCCAAAAACCCAAATAATATCACTCATTCAACAGCCACGATCTTTATCGTCATACCCAATTATGGTTTGAAGTCATATTAACCTCTAAATTATCATATCTTTCAACCTTCACTTATTGGGATTGCAAGAAGCCTAGTGGAATTCTTTTTCCCATCAAAATGAAGATGGCGGTCACACCTTGCTTTTTTATTTCAAAACTAATTTACAACATTGAACAATTAACTTTTGGTTTAAAAAATGATAGTTATTTTGGCCCCGTTATTGAAATCTTACCTCCACAATTTAAAAATAGCTTAAAAATCTTTTACACTCATTTCAAATGAACTAATCATGAATAAAAAATTTTTAATCTCATGCACTTTTTCATTAATTTGTGAGTCTTCTTGGTAACTGCTTGGGAATTCGACTATCATTAGCCTTCCCACTCTTCACAAGTCCAAAGACACGCTTAGGAAATTCAAAACTAGGACTCCATTTGGCAACACTTTTGTTCTTTTTTTTTTTTTTTTTTTTTAATGTTCTTTTGCTCCCTAGAATAAAAAAAAAGAATAGAAATGTGTTTGGCAATATTAATTAATTTTCTATTCCTCATAATAGAAAAGTGGTCGGGGGAATAGATTTGGAATAGAAACAAGAAGTAAAAAAAGTAGTCTCTTATTCTCGGAAATAAATTCTAAAAGTAAGTCATTTTTTTCTTTTTTTCTATTTTTTTTGCTCTCATGTTGCATGCCACCCCCACCACCACCATCCCCAGGTCATTGTCGTTTGCCACTATCACCGCCCCCCATTGTTCGTAAAATTCTAAACGCAAGTGAACATGTCGAACAAGTAATATAATGATAAGAAAAAGTATCGTCCCATGGAGATCAATGATTAATAAACTAATTAAATACTAAAATAGATTTATTCTAAAATTTATTTAACAGATCAAAATATAATCAAGAATAAATTAAAAATAAAATTTGTAGACTAAATGCAATAAATCGATTAGATAAATATGTTAAAGCATCCGATTTCACCATAACCACTAGATATGAATTTTGGATTGTTGTGGGTATAAGAACGATATTAAACATATGATAGCGGAATTTCCTAACCTATTTACTATCCTATCTCTAGGTATAATAAACATACTCAGTTTATTAATCAACTATATATCTATGTGAATTAAAATAAACATAAGTGTATTAAAAACTATGAATATTCCTGGCTTACAATGAATCTTTTGGATCACCTTATCACCGAAAGCTACACAAATACTATCCACGTTTAATTCATGGTTATTTATTATAATGAGCAATTGTATTTATTAGTTCTCAGTCTCAAACATGCACATCAAATCATTCAAGTGGTAGCCAGTCACTCAAAAGTATTATGCACAATAATATATAACTCACATGAATGAAATCAATTGTAAAATATAAAAATCATGAAATTCACATCATCATGGTTAGGTTACATCGTAGCCCTAACAAAAGAAAATTAGGACATAGTAGAAGAATAAATAAAACTATAAATCAAACCGAACATCTTAAATCAAATAACAAGAATTATGTCACCACTTTTGTCTTCTCTTCAAAATACTTGAAAAACTCTTAGAATAATGAAAAACGATATAACAAAAACCTAATTGCTCTCTCCCTTAATGTTCTATCAGATGATCATTTTCTCTGAGCAATTGTGCATAAAATTAGGGAGTAAATCAAAGGATCTTGATTTGATATCTATTTCCCAACGCTTGCAGATAACATTAGGGAATAAAATCAAGGATTCCCTAATTTGATATCCATCTTCCATTACTTTTTGATTTAAATTTCTGATTTTTGCCATTCTTTTCCTTATCTTCTCCATATATCATTATTCTGCATAAATAAGGAAAATTCAAATAATTAGAAGGAAATCCAAATATTTTCTAATAGATATTGCATTAATTGTTGCCTAAAATAGGTAAAATAACTATTTTTATAGAGTTATCACCCATCCGCCACCATCGATGGCTGGCAGAGGATGGTGATGGCAGACGGTGAAGAAAAGAAAAAAAAAAAAGAAAAATAATTCTTAAAAAATTAAAAGAAATACTATGTTACAAAAAAAAAATGTAGATCATACCAAACGCATTCCAATTCTTTTCTATTTTGAGAATAGAAATTTTGTGAAGTTACCAAATGAATTTTTTTACTCAGAAATTTTTCTAAAGAATAAAAATAAAAATAAAAGACTATTTTTAAAAGAAATTATTATCTAGAACATAAATGTTACCAAATAGACCATAAGTGGTGAGACAATTTTAAGTTCACCGAAAACCTTTCCAAGGAATCAATTCTCAACTGGTTAAATTGGCAAAATCACAAATCACAAACTGATCACAAAATTACAGAATTTCTTCAGCAAAAATCATTGGCCCAAGACCATTCAATCACCAGAAGAATATCGTTTTGCATTGGCAAAAATCATATGAATTACTAATCACCAAATCACATCGAAAATCTCCAAGTTCCTATGATGAATCCCATCACAATGGTAATACAAATGAAGATGATTGCTATGGTATCAACCTGTCAGATGAAGATAGAGACGAATAGAGGAAAATATCAATCACGAATCACCAATGACCAAAAGGAGACAAAGGCTAAAGAAGACAAGAAAAAACAACGATTTTCATCAAGAATCTCGTTATTTTCCTCTTTGAAGACAATAGTTGAAGATGCTGCAATTGTTGACCAAGCACCAAAATGGGCTAAAGTCCTTTTTTTTTTTTAAATTACTTGTACCTTATTGTAATCACTTTCCAATCACTTGTAATCACCCCCGATCATTTGTAATCACTTCTTCAAGATATCTCCAATCACTTGTACTCATCTCTAATCACTTGTATCAATCGTCAAGTAAGTTTTTTCTATTACTTAATAATTTAGGAAAATTTTCAAATAAGGGCTTGAAATGCTCTCATTTTTTTTCAAATAAGTGTTTGAAGTAAACATTATTTCAAATAAGAACCCAAAGTATTCTCATTTTCACAAATAAAGACTTGAAGTCGACATTATTTTAAATAAGAACATTAAGTAATCATATGAATCTCAAATAAAGACTTGAACTCACCAGCTGTGAAAAGTAATTTTATCGTTTAAATTTTCCTTCATTTCTTTATTTTTTCGTAAAAAATAGAAAAAACTAAAACTTAAGAAGAAGGGAAAACATAGGCCTAAGCGCTCTCTCTCACCTATGGCCACTAACCCATCACCGATGGGGCGATGGCAACAACTGACAAGATCACTAGCGCTTGGGCAAGGGCAATGACCCTCTCCTAAGATTGGGCAAGCCCTTGCCTCTGGTCGGCAAGGGTTGCGGGCCCTCGCCTAGGTGCCAACGACCCGCAGGCCGTCGTTGCCGCCCCACCGGCGATGGGGCGGCGATCCTCATAAGCGGCGAGCCCTCCGCTTCCAATCAATCAATAACATTTTTGTCCAAACACAATTTAAAATTAAATTTAATTATATATACGAGAAATACAAGGGGCTCTCCCCCCCTTCTCTTCTTGGTTTTAAGGGCAAGGCGTTGAGGCATTGGTCAACAAAATAAAAGGAAAAACGAGAGGGCAGCAAGGGGTGTCGAGGACTAGGAGTCGCGCCCGTTTTCTTCCTTTTACTTTTCTCCGCTCCTACATTTTTATTTTTTTTGACTGGCAAGCCAGTGAAGTTAGGCTCTTATTTGAAATAGTTATAATTATTCCAGATCATTTTTTTATACTAATATAATCACTTTAGAGTTTCATTTGAGAAAATAAAGGTATTTCAAGCCCTTATACGAAATTTTTGCCATAACTTATAAAGGAATCAAAGTAGAGGAAGATGACAAGTGTTAAAAGACTTAGAACTTATCCGAATGAACTTTTCGCTGTTACTTTTCACTTGATCTAAATCTTGCTCTTCATGCGCTTTAATTTGTAATTTTGATGAAAAAGGAAAAATAATTTTTTTATATATCGAAAGAAATTAAAAAAATAAAAATGTAGGAGCGGAGAAAAGTCAAAGGAAGAAAAAGGGGGCGACTCCTAGTCCTCAACAGCTCCTCGCCGCCCTCTCTTTTTTCCTTTTATTTTGTTGACCAATGCCTCAACGCCTCGCCCTTAAAACCAAGAAGAGAAGGGGGGGCGCGGGGCGTGGGGGCGTTGGGGGAGGAGAAGAGAGCCCCTTGTATTTCTTGTATATATAATTAAATTTAATTTTAAATTGTGTTTGGACAAAAATGTTATTGATTGATTGGAACTTTTTTTTTGACTGGCAAGCCGGTGAAGTTAGGCTCTTATTTAATATAGTTATAATTATTCTAGGTCATTTTTTTATATTAATATAATCACTTTAGAGTTTCATTTGAGAAAATAAAGGTATTTCAAGTCTTTATACGAAATTTTTGCCATAACTTATAAAGGAATCAAAGTAGAGGAAGATGACAAGTGTTAAAAGACTTAGAACTTATCCGAATGAACTTTTCGCTGTTACTTTTCACTTGATCTAAATCTTGCTCTTCATGCGCTTTAATTTGTAATTTTGATGAAAAAGGAAAAATAATTTTTTTATATATCGAAAGAAATTAAAAAAATAAAAATGTAGGAGCGGAGAAAAGTCAAAGGAAGAAAAAGGGCGCGACTCCTAGTCCTCAACAGCTCCTCGCCGCCCTCTCGTTTTTCCTTTTATTTTGTTGACCAATGCCTCAACGCCTCGCCCTTAAAACCAAGAAGAGAAGGGGCGGGGGAGAGCCCCCTTGTATTTCTCGTACATATATTTTTGGTTTCGTGTTGGGGGGGGGGGGGTTGTCTGGTCGGCGCGAAGGCGAGCAGTTGCACGTACAGCACGCGAGGGAGAGGGCGAGAGAACGAGGGATTCGATTCAAACACGCCGAATTCAGGAACGGAGTTGAAGGTCGTCGTCGTCGTCATCATCATCTTCTCCTCCTCCTCCTCCTCCTTACGCTCTTCGTCTTTGATTTCTTTTCCATTTATCCATCTGTCAATCTTTCGATGTATATTTAGGATGACGAACTTTGATCGTTTGCTTTTCCTGCTTCTGACCGTTTCCGTCTTGCTCTTCCGCACTCCACTCGTTACGCGTTGATTGACGACGAGTTAGCAATGGGCCCTTTTCTTTTTGCGCTACACTATATTACCTTCTGTTTGCTCGACATTTGCTAAAACCATTCCGAGTGTTTTATACGTCGCGCCCTTGTCTGCGATTTCAGGTCATTTGTCCATGGAGGAGGAGAACGTGCCCGTGGCAGCGGTTCCTGCTGAAGAAAATGGCGTAGAGGAGGCTACCGAGCGCCTTGACGCGCTGCAAACCGATGCCAACGACGGCAAGGATAATGGTCCTCCGCTCTCTTTTCTTGTGCTACCAATAACCCTTCTCTTTCGAGAGCGCCTCGGCCGCGTTTTCTCTAGTTGTACTTATTGGGGATTGGTGGACATTTCCTGCCTGCTGCATCTAGATTAGGTCGTTGTCTTTTTTTCCTTTCGGTCTGCATCGATCGTGACTTAATTTGGTTCGATTTTCCTACAGGAGAAGTCACCAAGAAGAAAAAGAAAAAGAATAAAAAGCAAGTAATACTCTTTCTACCTCGTCCCCTACCCTTCCCTCCCAATGAGTGCAGTTTGAGAATTTTAAACCTGTTGTTTGGCTCTTAGGAAAAAGAAAGAATTGCCCGAGCAGACTAATCCGCCCTCAATTCCTGTTGCTGAACTTTTTCCATCTGAGGAATTTCCAGAGGGTGAAATTCAACAGTACAAGGATGAGTGAGTTTCAACTTATCGTGCTTTTTATTTGTAATCGTTGTGGAGTCTATTGGTTGGATGGAGTATTATATAGTTTCCTTCCTGCCCTTCGAGTGGCCAGAATCTTCTGTTAATTACTTGTTGTAGCTGCATTAACCATGTCTAGGAGATTTCTTAAACTTACAATCGATACCAGGTGAGGTTCCGCAAGAATTTTGTATTGTCAATTGGAAACCTTTCTTTACTTTGTTCTCTCCTGTCTATCCTTGAGAGAAATTTTTCTATAATTAGAAACTAGAGTCTCAGAATGGGACTTCCAATTGAAGTAGGAAGGTGGAGGTGACCAAAGAGCATAGTCTCGGAGTGCTGCTCAAACCAATACCTGGACCACAACTATGCTTGATTGAATTCCTGGTGACCTCCAAGAACTTTATCAGCCATGTCCCTCGCCTATTTTTAGTCAGTCTTGGGACTCTGATTTTATCATTCTGCAAGGCCAGTCGATCTGTGTTTAACTTGGCCACCTATTCCTCTAGGAAAGAGCAAATCATCATCTTTTTGCTCTTTTAAAAGTGGTCCAAAGCTCTCTTTGTCAACGGCAAAGAGTAAGGTTTCTTAAGAAATGGTATCGCAAAGTATGAAATTCTGTGTTTGGGCATGAGAGAGAGAGAGAGAGAGAGAGAGAGAGAGAGAGAGACATGATGGGTTCAGGTCTTTAGATGGAGTATTTTGATGCAGCTATTATGTTTCTACTCATAGATAAATTGGCAGTCTTACATTTTCTTTAGAGTTTTCCTATTTCAACTTGGAGTAGAACTGTAGAGAGTCTGTTAATATTGTTGCAACTTTGTGATAGAGTTTTTGCAATTATATACTTTGGGAGTGTGATGCAATGCTTCTCCTAGGTGTGCTGCTTAAGAAACTCTAGGTATGATACTTAGGAAGCTTCAGGTGTGAAGCCTAAAGATTTATTCTTTGTGTCGATCTTGCTGTCCTACATCAATTATGGTATCAGAGGGAAGGCTTCTACACTTTCTCCCACAAGAATGACCAACTTTGAGTTGAATTCCAAGGTTGGTGAGTTGACATCCGAGTTGGACACTATGCACAAAGATCATGGATGTTGTTTTAAACAACAAACATCAAGATTGATAAACTCTCTGAGCAAATAAAGAAGTTTATTGCCCTGGGAGTGCAACCAAGGGAGACAACTGTCAATCAAGTCCCTCCACAGATGAAAATATTAGAGGTGGTCAAAGTTTTCAAGTATTAGAGGAGTCTGAACTCAAGAAGGAAAATCTTGAGTGACATGATGTTGTTGAATGCACGAAAGAGATAAAATATGAATGGGTCAACGGTGGCTTGAAAGTTAGTGCTTCTGGTTTGTAGGTTTCAGTCATGTTGCTTGTCAATGTTCAGTGAGGGTGCACGTTGGGGAAAACAAGGAAGCACCAGTTCAAAGTGGCTCTGAAGATCAAGCAAACATAGTTGAAAATGTTGGTTTCGTGATATCATACTAGTTTTATTATCACAAGAAGTTTGGTCGGGAGTTTTACTCAAAATATGCCCTAACTGAACTTCTTTCGACTCGAGGGACAGAACTTATTGAAGTGATGCTTAGGAAGCTTTCTGTGTGAAACCTAAAGGTTTATTCTTTGTTGTGGGACTTGCCGTCCTGCATCATATTTTTGGTCCATTTTCTTTAATCTACCTTGGCACTGGGAAAGGGATTTTTTTTATGTTCTTGTAGTGCTTGCTAAAAGGATGATTTTGTGGCGATAGCCTTTCTATATACTCTTCTTTTATAGATGCTCAAAGATGTCTTTGAACATTTTTAATCCCGTAATTTTTTTATGAGGTGTTCACATGACACATTTTTTTAATACTTACGTAGAAAATCATTTGTCAAATGTGTTATACATGGCATTCTGCGTTGCTTCTTGCTTGTTAGTAGATGTGTCATGATGGGGGCTTCAAAAATGTGAAATGATTAATGTGTCGTTGTGGGCTCAAACAAATGAAGTATAACCATCTTAAATTGACATGTCATGGTGATGACACGAGAACATGAATTGCTAGCTCTTGGAATGGTTTGCCATGGGCATGAAGTCTGAAAGTGATGCACATCTTGATCTTTTGCATTCACCTATATAAATTCACTACTCTATTCTATGATGATTTGTTGATGGTAGACAATATAGAGAATAACCTATGCCATTGTCTCGATCTTTCTATATTTCCACTGTGCCACATTACTTCTTTTTGCCCTCAAGTTTCAGTCATCAATAATATGTGTTGGCTGGGCTTTTAGCTTTTTCTTTTGATGTAATCTAAGTTTCTTTCATGATCATTTTCATGAGGAGCTCAAGTATTGACAAGATATTAACTCTTATATAATTTTATATAATTTTAATGCGAGAGCCACTAGTCACCATCAGAAGTTCTTTTTACTTTTTTCAATTCTATATGGTTATGTGAAAAATACAAATGGATAGACACACAGACATGTAGAGAAAGATTTCATGCCAGTCTTCCCTCTAGCTCAATCACGTAGCTTTTCTAGGTATTGCTAACTTCTAAAATCTTATGTGCTGAAATTTCAATTCATTTATAGTAATTTATGGAGGGTGACGTCTGAAGAGAAAGAGGGAATTGGAGCGCCTTCAAAAACCAATATATAATTCAGTTCGACGAGCAGCAGAGGTTCATCGACAGGTTGCAATCTCTGTCTACTTATGCTCTTATTGCTGCTCAAAATGCATATGAGACTGTGTATGGTGAAGGGAAAAACATATCAACCACTTTTGCTATGAACTATCTTATTAATTCTTCACTTTGGCTTGATTTATTTCTAAGCAGGTTAGGAAGTACATCAGGGAAATTTTGAAACCCGGAATGCTAATCACTGACTTATGTGAGACCTTAGAGAACATGGTTCGTAAGCTTATATCTGAAAATGGTTTGCAAGCAGGGATTGCTTTCCCTACAGGATGCTCTTTAAATTGGTATAGTGATGGCTTTTGTGTTCAACTTTACTTGATTTTGTTGGATGTATCTTCTTTCTCACTTCCTCTCTTTTTTAGGGTTGCTGCTCACTGGACTCCAAATACGGGAGATAAGACTGTGCTTCAGTATGATGATGTGATGAAGTTGGACTTTGGGACTCATATTGATGGTAATTTTACTGAGTTTGTTTAGCGAAACTTCTTTTCGCTTGCTGCTTATATCTTAATTCATTTTTGCCTGACTTGTATCAGTACCTTGCCTTACTGATCTTATCTCAAAAGTCTACTCAATTTGCAGGGCTTATAGTTGACTGTGCATTTACAGTGGCCTTTAATCCTATGTTTGATCCTCTGCTTGAAGCCTCACGGGAAGCAACGAATGCTGGTATTAAGGTAATTCACTCTTCCTGGACCGAGTCTCATTAGATATGAATTGAATCCATGACATATCGCATGGTTCCGTCTTGCTTGTGTTGATTCATCATAGATCAAGTTTTGTCTTTACTCACTTTTCTCAGCTCTAGAAAGGAGTGTGATGGTGAGAGAGTTATTGCTGTACCTGGCTGTGTTTAAAGGATAATATTTTTATGGCATTTTTACTTCCTAATCCATAGGAAGCATCAGGCAGAATTTCATTGCATGAGATGGATTCATCATCTCTCTTCAAGATCTAGACATGTCAATCATAACCTATGGTTTTATAGGAATCTGGAATAGATGTTCGTCTTTGTGACGTTGGTGCTGCAATCCAAGAGGTCATGGAGTCATACGAAGTTGAAATTAATGGAAAGACTTTTCAAGGTACTTCCCTTACTCAGGTAGTCGCGTAGTTAAATGCAGTTCTTCCATTGCCATGAATGATGTGTGTTAATTTGGTTGGCTTGTTAGTGTATCCGGAGGAGTTGATTTGTGTGATGTTAACTCGATTGTACTTTGGTCTTCTCTGGCAGCTAAGATGTTTTTTGACAATGGTTTATCCTTGTAACTCTTCTTTTTTGGTTTGTTTAGGTTTAGCAGTATGTGCTTCTGTCAATATATGAAGCATCACTATATCACTAATGCTCCCATTGCTTTGGTTGGTGCATTATTTAAGAATGTTATGGCAGACATTAATTAGGAAAACTGGAAAGTAACAAAGTGGTTTACTTTGCTATGCTAATTACAACTACACTTTTCTAAGCATAACTGGTGTTATGTCCACTGAGGGACACTTAGGCATCGTTTACATAGTTAATAGGTCAACTTCTGCTCATGTATGTGGGGAATTGTAAAAAAATTGCAATTGAGTTTAAAGTTGAATATAGTGAGATCATTGCAGAATTGCTTGTTATGACGCCGAAATTATTGAACTAGTGGAATTGGACCCCTAAATTCATTGCTCGTGGTGGTAATATGTCACTGTTTTGGTGCATATGTTCCTCTAAGGTGTGAGTTTGGCATTATTTGATTTCGTTTTCATCCTATCTTGTGGAATATATTGACAAATACACTGATAAAGCTTTATGTTAATTTCCAAGTATGCCTTACAAAGCCAGTTTTGGTCTTCTCGTTTCTGCAGTTCCTTAAAGTGACTTTTTCTGTCTTTCGTCATGCAAGAATTCTTATTATGAGGATCTGAACTCCATTTCTTTTTTTTTTTTTTTTTTTTTTGATCCGCTGGAGCTCCATTCTTACTCTTCTTTTCTTGTCCTGCTTCTCTAGAGACATCTTTGTCTTAATTGCACTTATTCCTTTTGCTTATTCTGATGCCTTGCCCACATTAGTTCCTCTTAAGTATGTGGTCATTGCAGTTTAAGAAATTATTTGTTGATTGTAATTGCAATTCCAAATATACATGTCTGCACTTCATTAAATTCTCTCAATGCCATGGATGTAATCTCTATGGACCCTTCAATTCTCAAAACTGACTGAAGTGTGAAATTTCTCGATCATCTATATGATTTGATAGCTAATATTGATGCTTCATCCCACATTTCTTTTTACTCTGTACATTTTTCATTTTCAAATCACTTTAGTAGACTTTGTAAAGTCGGTTTTCATAGTTGCCGTGATGTCTCATCACTAAAAGCATTTTTCTCAAGGCTTTTGCTTCTGCTCTGTATATTATTCGATTTTGATCTAACTTGTTGCCTTGGCATTAGCACAAGAACTTAATTTTAAGATTTAAGTTATAGACTTAGGAACAAATACTTTCCTAATGTTTGGATTATTGCATGACTTGTTGCAGTTAAGAGCATACGGAACTTAAATGGACATAGCATCAGGCCCTATCAAATCCATGCTGAAAAATCTGTGCCCATTGTGAAGGGAGGTGAGCAGACAAAAATGGAAGAGGGTGAATTTTTCGCTATTGAAACCTTTGGTTCGACAGGTAATTGCTTTTGCATTTAATGTTGGTTTATTATAAGTTTGTGTCAATGTCCTGTTTGGGGTAACTTTGTTCTTTTGCAGGAAAGGGATATGTAAGAGAAGACTTGGAGTGCAGCATTTACATGAAAGATTTTGATGTTGGCCACGTCCCATTGAGGCTGCCCAGAGCAAAGCAACTCTTAGCAACAATTAATAAGAACTTCTCTACCTTAGCATTTTGCAGACGTTATTTAGACCGGTTGGGTGAGACCAAATATCTTATGGCATTGAAGAACTTATGTGATGCTGGAATGGTGCAGGTGAAATTGATTTAATTTGTTTTTTTATTGAGTTTTTAGATGACATACCATTGGGCCAATTTCTTACACGCCCTTCACTAGACAAGATGATGCACTGGTGTATAAATATTGGATTTTGTTCACATGCAGCCTTGTCCACCTCTTTGTGACGTGAAGGGAAGCTATGTCTCTCAGTTTGAGCATACCATCCTACTCCGGCCAACTTGCAAGGAGGTCATATCCAGAGGTGATGACTATTGATCTTCTGTATTTAACATGTCAGTGAATACCAAGAAGATAAAAAGGATTACATGTTAGCAAGATACCGTTTGGCATTTACTTTGATTTTGGGGTGTTGGATTTGTGTTTGTTTCCTGCATCTCTCGTCTGAAGAAGATATTAAATGGTTCAAGATATATGATGATTCTTCTTCTGGAGTTGCTTCAGTGTTGGTTCTGTTGAACTGTTTGAGACATATTATGAGGTAGGGTAGTGGTAGAAAATTTGCTTAGAAGCAAGTTGTGCAGACTGTAACTTGCTTTAATAATTTACGATGTGGGGTGGACAGTGTTTACGGACATAACTGGGCTGACATCCCTTTATGTAAATACCATAATACTTTCATTGGCATCCTTGGCTTGTGGCAGGGGATAAACATGTTCGACCTTGTTCTTAGCATTTTTTTAAACTTGAGGAAGCTTTGGGAATTTAGGGCTGCAGATTAGTTCGTTAAAATTCTCTTGAAGTTTTTCTACAACTATCTTGGCAAACTTGCACATGAGGCCATTGCACACGTAACCCTGCAGGCGGGAAATAAAATGAACTTATGAATGGTGAGAAGTTCACATGTACTATTTGACCATAAAGCTTTCTATCTGATGGTGAGAAGTTCAATCACTGGGTTGCATTGGTTAAATCTTCAACTTGAGCTGAACAACAGTACAATGACACCCCTAATGCTAAGGGCCTTGGATAATAGTGCAAGAATGCACTGATCCTCGCTGAACTTCGCCAAGTTAGTTGGGTGTTTCATATAGCTGTTACTTCACTCGTGAATTTCACTGCAATGAATCTACATGTACTAATTGAAATCTAATTGGTAATTCACTATTCTCTTGCTTGCTTGGTGAAGATTTTATTCAATAAAAGGGATAATTTGTTCGCAGTAATACGAGAGTCCAGCCTATTATTGGAATCCATTTTGTATATTTATATTTCAAAGGAAGTGATTGATCTTATGGCTACTCTACGCTCGAGAGCATAAGTGCAACTTTTTTTAAATGCAACATTGAAAGTAGATATAAATGTCATAATAAGTGTCGTTGTACATACGTTACCGTTAGATGCGAAAGAAAAGCCAACAAAAAGGAAAAGGCAAATATCGAATTGCCAAAACAAAAACAAATTATCCCCTTCTGGCCAGGATTTAAAGGCTGAATTGGATTCTTGACAGATTCCCCTCCCCATCCTATCTCAAAGACTGGACCAATTCCGTTGGAATGAATGCCCTTCTGGGCGGTTCACGGTTGCTTCAGCTTGGCAGGCCATTAGGCAGAAGAAGGACCAAGTCTCGTGGCATGCATTTTTATGGAACTCTTCTATCTCTCCTTGGTACCAATTCAATCTATGGCTTATTACCTAGGTAAAGACGGACACACGACATGACACGACACGTCGATATGTCATTTTTCAAAAATAAAAATTCGACACGTTATTATTGAATAAATATTTTTATTTAACATTCAATATTTTTATTTTTTAAAATCATTTTTAACTAATTTATTTATTTTTATAACAAAAATAACAATTATTCTCCTAAAAATCTCTCAAAATTTGTTTCCCTCTCTTTTTCCCTCTATGCTCATCCCCCAAAAATCATTTGCCCTCTCCCATTTCTCTCTCTCTTGTCCCCCAGGGCCCACGCCAACCCCAAAATCCGGACTCAATATTTTCTCCATTATTTTCTCCTCGATTACCAACCCCTTTGGGTTTCTTCCCTACTCTCTCTCTCCCCTCCCCCTCATGACACCACCTGCTCTCTACCCCCATCAATCACCCTGCCCTCATTAATCATCCCCAACCCACGCCACCACCTTCCTCCGCCCCCATCAACCACCTTCCCCCGCCCCCATCAACCACTCGCCCTCTCGATTTCTTCCCCCACCCCTCCCCCTCGATTCATCTCTCCCCCACCCCATGCCGCCCCATCCACCCTCCTCTCGAGCTCCGGTTTCTTTCCGTCGTCCCCCACCACCCTCGCTCTCTTCTTGCTAAACCCTAACCATGGCCTCTTCTTCCTCCTCGTCGCATGATCCTCTCAGATCTCGCCTCATCACAGTCGCTCGCCGAGGGCCTCAGCTGCAGCCTCGCCGTCGGCGCGTTGCCTCCGCTCCCCTGGTCTCGCTTTCACCCTCCATCTTCTTCTTCAACGATTCTCTCCCTTGGACACGCACGTCGGAACGTGTCGAAAAATCCGACACGTGATCAACGCGTGTCCGAGCGCGTCGACATGTCTGAATGCTCCGACACGCATGGAAGCTCCGGCGATGTGTCCATGCTACCTAGCTTATTACTAAGCACATGCTTCCTACTCAAGATCTATCACTATCGTATGGAAGAATAGACAGTGGTTTATGTGCTTTCCGCAATCTTACCCCGGATTCCATTGACCATTTGTTTTTTGATTGTTGCGTCACTTCCGGTCTGGCTTTCCTATGGGCAGCAAGGTGCAATCTCCCATGGCGTAATGGGCCGTGGGCGGATAATCTGCAATGGGCTATGACTCTTCTATCGGGTAAGGAATTCTATAAATGCATTGTCCGTTTCTCCCTTGGAGCTCGTTGTCATATCATATGGAAAAATAGGAATGATATTATATTTAGGGAGCAAACGCTTGCGATCCCAGACATGAAGAATTGCCTCTTTAAAGCTGTTAGAGATGAGGCTGTGACCTTCAGAAATATTGAGGAGTCTGCAAGGAATAGAAGGCTCCAGCGCGCCTCGGGCATCAACCGATTATTTTCTCTCAATCTCCGGTGGGCTTCTAGGCTGGTTCTCCAAGATTGCGCGGCATCTGTGCATGTGGCTGAACCACCGTCTTGAAACTGTCTGACCTTGCTGCTTTGTTCGTCCACTAGTTGCTCCGGCGAATGGTGTTTTTTGTTGAATATGGATCAACCCTCCTTGGGATAGGCTGGTTTTCGGAGATTGGGATACAGTTGCATCTCGGCTACTTCGTTCATTTGCCTCTTCCTTAGGTGGGCTGGCTTTTGGGAGTTCGGTGGTGCATTCCCGCTTTTTTCCGCCTGTGGCTTTGCTGGCTTTCGACTGTTCAGCTTGTACTTTTCTTTGCCTTGTTTTTTGATGACTGCCACTGCGTTGGCTTCTTTGTTTTCCCGGTGCCTTGTGTGGGCTGTTCTTTTACCGTTGTCAGGCTTCTCTTTTACGTCGTGGCACTCTTCCACTCGATTCAAGTTTTGTTCGTTTTGAGTGTAGGCTTTTTGGTGCTGTGACCTTTTCTAGTTGGTTTCTAGTCACTTTTCGATAGTATTTTTTTTTATGATGGGTGGTGGAACAGCAAACATTTTGATCAATAAAATCATTTTTACACGTAAAAAATAATTTACAAGAATTCAATTTAATTTCAGAAACTACAAGACACACTAGTATTTTCATTTCAAATTGCTTCAACATGCCAAAGTTAGACCAACACTTTTCACGAAAAACAACATAAATATTAACTTTCCATCAACTGAGAGCAACAAAATCCCAAGTATGCTGTGTTTACCACAAATTCTTAATATTCCAAAATTACCGAGATTAATAATTCCAAAACTTCACAAAGCTTTGCTGCAGTAGGTGTTGTGGCTAGAGATGCTGAAAGTTCAGCTTGTAGGATGCCAGAGGCTTGATGATCCAAGCTGGGTCGATGCTTGCGAAGCAGCAATGTTGGGCTAAAGGGCACATAGGGATGGTTGCTCAAGTTGTTTCTACTGACATTATCAATTTCCCCTAGTGCTGCAAGTGGGAGCATAAAAAATTTGCCGTCAAGAGATTAACGCTAAAAAGAATTTGTTCCATATATACAATTCCTTAGTGAGGTTAATGCATGTGCCAATTGGGTTGCAGTGCATTCTGGGAAGAAGGATGTGCAATCAAAATTGGGATCTTGTTCCCCCATCCTATTTGCTCTTGTTATTTATTTCCGTCGTAACTTATTCTCATGCGTTTCAAATGAAGGAGTTATGAATGGTTTGTTCACCATCAATCAATTACACGTCTAGAAGGTACCGAGACCCCCATAAGGAGTTACAATGATCGACGCCAGGCTTCTCAATAGTAGAGTCGCAGACTGTTTCTTCATCTGTGTTTCTCTCCCTTCACCTATTTTATACGAATTTTCTCTTATGGGTGGTTCATCAAGGTCTCTTATCCAACATTGACTATAGAGCTAATTGAGAAAATGGTTAGATACTCTCTTTTGTGCACCAATTGGATTTTACTTTATTTTATTTTTATTTTATTTTATTTTATCTTTTTTCGAATAATAAATAAACAAATAACAAAAAAAAAAAAAAAACAACAAAGAAAAACAGAAAGGAAGGGAGGAGGCCTCCGCATGGGCCCCCACGGCCCATCCTCCTCAGCCCAGCCCAGCCGGGTCTTCTTCTCCCTCGCGCCTCTGCAACGCACGCGCGAGGGCGCGACGCCGGAGGGAAATCGTCGAACGGCGACGCATGTGGAGCAGAGACGGCTGGCATCGGATGGAGACGTGTCGAGGGCAGCTGGTGTCGGATGGGACGCCGGTTCGGCTGGCGAAGGCCGCGGAGACCGGTGATCCACCTCCATCGACTGGCCGCCCCTCGGCCTATAAATAGGCCCTCCATCTCCGTCGACGAAGGGCACAGACAGATCGAGAGAGGGGGAGCCGGATCTAGGGCTTGCAAACCTCTGACAACCCATTGAGAGACTTCAGGGGAGGTCCGAGGTCGAATGGCCACAGATCCGAGCTTCGCCGGAGGAAGAAGTAGAGAGAGAGAGAGAGAGAGAGAGAGAGGGAGAGGGAGCGAGAGAGAGAGAGAAGCCGAAGGGAGAGGGGTTCGTGTGGGTCGCCGCCATCGCCGCCCTCGACGCGCCGTTGCCAGGTAGCTGCCGCCGTCGTCGTCGCACCCCCCTATCACCACCGTCGCCGCGTCGATCCCCCCCTCCTTCTCCTCAGCGCTGCGAATCGGGAACCCTAGGGTTCCCGATTTTTTCCGGGTCGTTGGGTCGGACCCAGGTCGGGGGAACCGGGTAGGGTTTCACCCGTTCCCCAAAAAAAACGACGCGGCGTCGTTTTATATAAAAAAAACAATGAAAAAAGGCAAAAAAATTCGAGTTGGGCGGTCGTTTTTAAATTTTATTTTTAATAAATAAATAATTTGTTTTCCAAAAAATCAAAATCAAAAAAATATATTTTATTTTCGAAAAATATTAAAAATAGTTTAATTTCCAAAAAAAGAAGAAAATATTGAAAAATATTAAAAAAATATTTTATTTTCCAGAAAAATCAAAAAAATAAAAATACTTTATTTTCCGAAAAAAATATTAAAAAATATTTTATTTTCCAAAAAAATCAAAAAAATATTTCATATTTTCCAAAAAATGCCAAAAATCCAAAAAAAGGCCAAAAATTCAGAAAAAGCCAAAAGACTTGTATTTTTCCAAAAAATACCAAAAAATCCCTTTTATGTCCAAAAAAATTAGAAAAAGACTCAAAAATGTTTTTCCTCCTAAAAAATGTATGGAAAAGCCCTAAAACATCCAAAAGCCTCAAGATTTAAACAAGATTAGGTACCGAAAGGGCATTAGTGATTAACTAGTGTAATCAAGTCCCCGATCCTAATTTCTCACAGTTGCGCAAGAGCGAGTATTTCTCCCAATACTTCGCATGGGTTTCTAATCAACCCACCCAAAATTGATTAGTGGCGACTCCGTTTTAAAAATTAGCTTACGGGTTAAATACTCAGATTATTAAAGTCGTGAATTGATGGACGGGAGAGTCCGGGCTTAATTAACCTAGCCGAGCCATTAGCCTCCGCAAGGCGCCCGACCCGATCGGGCGCCGAAAAAAAAGAGGTCGCGACAACCATCTCCCTATATGTCGTTAAATATGAGACCCATATAATCTAACGGCTCATATAAAGTGGACTAACGTAAATGGAGAGTACCTAAAAATAACAAGACTAATTGATTTGAATGTCTCCAAATGCTGGCTTATATAAAAATAATATTTGTCAAGTTTATATGTGGGTGATTGACCAAACCGTAACTAAAGAATTTTAGTACCACCCATAATTACCAAAGCCGTGATATGATCCGTGGGCCGTCAAATTGGAAGACAGAAGGAATGGGGATGTGAATCTTTCTCATGCATGAGTGCAGCATGAGATGGCATGGACCGGCAACAAATACAAAAGTCCCAATTCGGCTCACGTTGAAAGGACCAAAAATATTGGTTGAGTACCCCGTCAAGCTGGTTGCTCGATTTAATATCCAATATGACTCTGGCGATAGTTCAACGAAGAAGAAGGTTGCCCTCCCTAATAGATATTCCTCATAACAAACCAACTATAAGCAAAACATGCGAAGAAAAAACAAAGACATGGCACTAGTCGTGCGTTGTAGGCGCAGTTTTTGGCATGGTATAACTACAATATATTAATCAGCATGACTCGACTTAAAATGCTAAAGGTTGTCATGAGACAAGGACAGGTCAAAGTCGTCCTAACACACCAGCTCCACCACTCCAATTTCAATTTTAAAGTATGATCCGATAATTGATTGAAGCAATTCGCCTCTGCTCCACCACCAATTCTCTTTTCTTCCTCGTGACTCCGGTGGTGTGAAAGGCGCACATGAATGAATAGATAGACGCAGAGAGAGATATCAGAGCAGGGGACAGAGACAGATGGTGGGTGGCAGTGGCGGAAAGGAGACGAATTTGGAGTACACGCCGACGTGGGTGGTGGCAGTGGTGTGCAGTGTAATAGTTACTATTTCCCTTACTGTTGAGCGCCTCCTTCACTACACCGGCAAGGCATGCACTCAATCATCATCCCTTATGTTTGTAATCTTTTTCTTCTATTTCCAGTTACAAGTGGTTGCTTTGCTGATCACCACCTTTGATTTGATTTTTGATGACTCTTATTGCTCTGGCAGACAGTATCTGAAGAAAAAGAAACAGAAGCCTCTTTTTGACGCCTTGCTTAAAGATCAAAGAAGGTTTCTTCGACCCTCCTCACTGTATGTTTATGGGGAAGGTCCACCAGTTAGCTAGTTTGGGTATGAACTGGGGATGGTTGTGTTTGTGATGGTGCAGAGTTGATGCTGCTGGGGTTTATATCACTGCTCCTCACGGTGTTGCAAAGTAGGATAAACACGATTTGCATATCCCAGCACTCGTCCAGCAAGTGGCTTCCCTGCAAGAAAGAAGATGATACTAGTACTACCCACTTCCAGACCTCTTTCTCTTCCTTCACTTCTGGGAATGCACGCCGACTTCTCGCTGAAGCATCGGCCTCCACTGATCACTGTGCTCAACAGGTCTCCTCTTCCTGCTGATATCAATTTTGTTGCTTCTTCTCTATCGTGTCCAGTCTCTTCCCATCAGACACTACCATAATAGAATGACCCTCATTATATCTGGTGTTCAGCTTAGCTTCACTCCGGTACCCATGTTCAGGATGAGGACCTTTGAGATCCGTGATTCCAAATTATGATCAAGCTCAAGCCACTAGTTGTACCTGAACCTGACACCAATGTCTGGAAAAAACCACACGACTTCCTGGCTCTTCTCTGCATTCCGCAAGTATTCTAAACCTTTTGAAGTTCCAAATTTATGATAACTATCGAAGTACTGCCTTAATTGCATTATCTCAAACAAACAACAGTAGTAGCGTTGAGCGTCACTGACGATATTTTGCCTATACAATTTTCTACTCCCTGTAACATTACCATGCCAGAACTCCGTGGAGGAATTATAACTGTTGTGCCTTTAATTGACATTGCAGGGGAAGGTCCCATTGTTATCTGCAACAGCACTCCACCATCTACATATCTTTATCTTTGTGCTGGCAATCGTGCACGTGACTATGTCTGCACTCACAATTCTGTTTGCCGGCACAAAGGTGTAATGCCCATTTATCATTTCTCTTATCAATCTTTGGGAAACCTTGGCCCGATATGGTTATGCCTCCTGCAACTATGCCTTTCTTCACCTTTCCTTGCGATTTCTATAGATACGTCAGTGGAAGCCCTGGGAGGATGCCTTACAAAAGAAAGAATATGATTCGGAAGAGGGTACTGTTTTCCTGACCGAGTTCCCTTGACAGCGTTACAGTTTTTTTCTTCTTACACTTACAGGTCAAGCAATTCTAGCTTAGTATTTGCCGCGACCAATTTTTCGGGTGCACCACCTAGGGTTTGCCTAATGGATTGCTAAGCCTAAACTTAGCTCGGGCTCTCCCAAGCCCATACAAATTCGCGACTTATGTTCAAATTTCTTAACATGCAAATGAATTTTATCTAGGAGTCGCCACTAATCTATTTTTTGGTAGGTCGATTAGAAACCCAAATAAAGTAACGGGAGTTTTACTTCACTCCTACGAACCAAAGACTATGGGTACGAGGACTTAGTTACACTAGATTTCTCTAATGCCCTTTCGGTACCATTCTTTTATTTTCAAAAATGTTTATTTTGCAGGCAACTTAAATTAATTTTAAATCTATTTCCCTAACATGTGAGGCGATTATGCAAGTGCGCAAACCACCAATTTAACATCCAAATAAACAATGAATAAATTGCAAAAACTTACCTTATAGCAATGAAAGCATCTGCATTGTTAGATCAGAATTCACATCAGCAACCCTAGATATGATTTCTAATTAATAAGCAATCACTCAATTTTTGCTTTCACATTTAACGAGAATATAGTCCATATGCAATGCTATGCTTCTAATATAAAATGAAATAATATGTCATGGCAAAATGTCTTAAGCTATATGAATGAGTAAAAAAACTGATGATTTCTCAATGAACTTGCAACAATTAAATATGCAATCTAAATTAACCAAAATGACCTAATTCTAATGACGAGCAATTTCTAATTAAATGACTCTAGCAATAATCACTAAATGACATGCATTTCATGAACCTAATTCTATATGATGTGCACATGATGATTTTTTTATTTTTTTATTTAACAAAAATTCGTGATTAAAATCACTAAAAATGAAAATCAAATTAAAGTGAAATGCTATCTATTATAAAGGCTTTCTAAACATGCATTTTAAAAAAATAACTTATCATGCAATTCATCTAAAAATCTATCTAGACCTAAAATCAAACATGCAATTTTATCTAATTTGCAATGACGTGCAAAGAATGCCCTAATTCTAATTTTTTCTTTTTTGTTTTATGAGATTCGAAATTAAAATTAAACATGCAATTCAGATAATAATAAAAAAACTAACATCCTAAATGAATGCACTATTTTTCTTTTTTTTTTTTTCATGACTCAAAATAAATTCCCTATCTTAAACATGCAAGATAATTAAAAAAAAAACAAACCTAATCTTTTTTTTTGGATTTTTTCTTTTACAAAAATAAAATTGATTCAACCAACACCACAGCAAATCAGGCAAGATAAGATCGACATCCACAAATTGAAGAATCATATCCCGCGAATGGGATCGGATTGGCCAATTTTAAATAAAACCACGAATCGAATCTCGAGCGTGAGATCGGATTGGCGATTTTCCGTGCGATTGCGAGTTGGATTTCGAGCGCGAAAATCGAACTGTCAATCGTATGCACGTTGTGAAATTAGGGATTAATCCCTAATTTAAAAGGCTACTCGAGTTGTGAATATCACGTTGGGGATTTCAACCAGGTGCATCAAGGAATATTTCGAAAATCAAATTAGACAAGATTTTTACCTAATCCGAATATTGTCATTCAAATTTGGACTTTTGCGCAATCGAACCGGGATCGCAATTGGGAATGGCGGTGGATGATCGGCTCACAGCAGCAACTGCTCATGTTGGTGTGGACTTCTCAGCTCAAGCTCGTCGGTGGCCGTGCGGTGGCTTGGCTTGACGAGGTGCTTCTTGGCAAGGAGAGACCATCACGATCGAGTGTGTCGCAGTTATTAGTCACGCGAGAAGACGAGTTGCCGCTGGAGTTTATTGATTTCGTCGGTCTTGGACCGTGATGAATGGCAGAAACAATTGGAATTCCAAGGACTGCACCATGTAAGAAGAGAAAAACTCAACCACTTTGACCGAGCAATCTTCTGGAGATTCCTTATTGGCCGATCAAGCTCTCATCCTTTTTATTACGAACCCACCGATTGTTTCCCACTCGCTTGACTTTGCCCCCTTTGACTGAATACTCTTCAATTCACCAAATTTCTCTCTGTACATGGGCGCAAAAGTGCATTCCTTACAGGCCGTTGAGGAAACTCGGCGCGATAGTGCGACGGGAACAACGGGTGCTCGTCATTGATTCGGGGCAGCAACCGTGCATTGCGGAGTTAGACCTGACAGCAGCAACGCCTTCGTGGACTGACGATAGCTCAGCTAGGTAGAGCGGTTCAGGCGCTCACTAGAGTACGTGGTCGCAACTAACTTTGCTGGTCGCTTCGCCTCTCTCTACTGGTTGTGTCGATCTCCAAGTAGTGCTGGTCAGATCATGGGATAACCATACGACCACCCATGATCATGAGAAATAATAATATAATGGAGAGAAAGAAAGAACAAAGCAGAGGCTCGAATGTGGTTATGGGAGGAGAGAAATATTAAAAAAAAAAATCTGAATTGAGGCTGTGCTTCTCTCTCAAACTCTCACGCTTTCTTCTCTTTATTCTATCGAGAGCTCTCTCAAAATTGTGGCCATGTATTCAATGTTTGGCCCCCCCAAACTTAATTGCACACGAGGTATTTTATAAGTCTAAAAAACGTATCTTCGCGGTATATATTTTTTCCTTTTTGTTCGTGCACAATACCCCTAAATATATCGTTGAAATATACTCATCTCGCGCAATATTCCTTTTTTTTTTTTTTCACATATTCTATCCAAAAAATTCTCTTTTTGCGCAAAATAGTATACGTGAAAAATCTTAATGGAATATGTAAAAAATCTTCCCTTCACCGACGGTCTAAAATAAAATAAAACAAAAGAAAATGTTTCTAAATTATATGCCATGTGTTTTTTTTTTTTTTAATTTAATAAAAATTAGCCCCAAAAATTATGCAAAAATTTAGGTGTCAACAGTATTTCTTTGCCACTGCCATCAGGGTCGGTACTAGGCTATGGAATGCGTCACTTATTTCATCTTCTACCTGTCATTTCCTTTGCCTAATTTTTTTTCTCACTGTTGTTTTATGAATGCAGTTCTACGAACAAAGTTCACAAGAGTCCAATATCATGCTTTTATCAAGGGTCGTTTTTTGGGCATCGGTAAAAACTCAACCTTTCTTGGCTGGTTGGTAAGTCATGAATCCTTAGAGGCTAGTACTTGCTCATTTATGGACGAGTTAGCATCTGATACAAGTAATAGCAACTTGAGCTGTATAGTTTCCTCAAAGGAAAAACACAAATAACCAAATAAATTTTGACATTTTAAAGGGGGAAAGGACACTAGAAGTGTCATAACTTTGTGCCAAAACTTTTCTATCAGATTATTAAGTGCTAATTTTGAATTAAAAAATACAATAATTTAAGTACTAACTCCGATTTGGGACACTGGAAATCCGACATGATGATATTCTAACATTTCTTCTTATCAACGTTATTAAGTTAATTGAAAATTAAGAATTCTTGGGTCATACATAAGTAAACCCCAACTTATCGGTGACTTTCATCATATACTCTCCCAGAAATCATTCTTCAAGCAATTTTACGCTTCTGTGACCCAGGATGATTATCCAACAATGCGCCTCGGTTTTATAATGATAAGCAGATTTGTCTTGATTTATCCGTTTTGACTTCATGTATCTTTAGTTAATTCTAGGTTATTTGTTTTCCAAACTTTTATGTTGATTTGGAACCATCGTTTTAGACTCACTGCAGGGGAAATCCAAAATTTAACTTTCATAAATATATGATCCGCGCTCTTGAAGCTGATTTTAAGAAAGTTGTTGGAATAAGGTAAGGTGCTAGTCTTTACTTACTTTTATCTGTTTCTATTTCCTCAAAAACGTTTGGTTTTACCTTTCTGTTGATTCCGCTAACCGTTGGAGCACCACTACTGTTGACATCTCCATCTATAATTGCAGTTGGTACCTTTGGATATTTGTGGTCATCTTCTTATTGCTCAATGTCCATCGTGAGAAACCACATTAATCGCATATTGCAGTTTCCAAATTTACGCATCATGAATACAACAGGGTTTACTTTTCATTACTGTAGTTTTTACCCCAGCAAAGCATGGCTGAACACAATTTAGGCATGGTTTGGCGTGGTGATCCTAGTCCTCATATTGAGAAGGAATTTGCACGGAGTTCAATGGTCCTTTCCGGAGAGACACCTAGGCATTTTGCAATGTCATGGACATCATGACAGCTTTCTTGATGCTTCTGAGCATGCGAGAGTCAAGAGCAGTTAATATCAAGTTACCCGCAACATAATTCCCATCAAAACCCCGAAAGTAACGCTTAAAGGCCAATCCTATAAAAGGGGGATTTAACTGTAACTGATGAGGGGTTGCAATCAATTGTGCAGGCTGGCATGCATACTTCTGGATGTCTTTCATTCCCTTTTTGGTGAGTAGAACCGTGTCCAGGCATTGGGCTGCTTAAGCCACATTGTACATCTCTTGACAAATGAGTCATAGTGGGATTCAGATTATTGGTTATTCTATTTCCTTTTCTAGCTCTTACTTGCTGTCGGAACAAAGCTGGAGCACGTGATAAATCAATTAGCGCAAGATGTCGCGGAGAAGCATGCAGCCGTGGAAGGGGACTTGGTGGTTCAACCTTCTGATGATCATTTCTGGTTCCATAGACTTCGCATTGTCCTGCTGCTCATTCATATCCTCCTCTTCCAAAATGCTTTTGAGCTCGCTTTCTTCTTCTTCATTTGTGTAAGGGATAAAAATAATTGAATTGCCAAAAGAAAATAAGTGCTTACGATTACTTACTGGAGCTTCCATGGGGAAAAAAACCTGGCAGGTCAATATAGTTTTGACTCGTGCATAATGGGACAAGTCGGTTTCATAATCCCAAGACTCGTGATAGGGTAAAAGCCTTCTTCCTTCTCCTCATATGTGGATTTATCTTTACCAGTATCACATGGGCAGAAGATCATTTCGAGTGTCATAAGTTGGCACAAATGGACATTTAAGTGCCAAAAGTTATGAAAGTGACACTTAACTGCCACATTCGAAAAGAAATGGATCACTTAAGTGCCACTCCAGTCAAAATCCGGCCAAAATGCCGACATGTGCAATTTCGATGAAGTAAGTGCAAAACGACACCGTTTTGCACGCCGATGTGGGCAAATAATACAAAAACGACGTCGTTTCGGTGCTAACGTGGTAATAAATTAATATAAAAATTAATTTAATTTAATTTAAAAATAAATTTACCTAAAATATTTTAAAATACAAATATTAAAAAATTCAAAAAAATTAAATTTAAAAAGAAAAGTGTGGGGGGGAGGAGAGACGGTTGAGGGTTGAGTCCTCGCCGCCGCCGCCGCCTCCCGGCGGCGCCCGGCCGGGGAAGGGGCCGACGACCCCGGCCGATCGGCGGTGAGGGCCTATGAGCCCTCATCGGATCCGGGCGAGGGCCGCAACCCTCGCCTAGATCGCAACCCTCGCCTAGATCTAGGGAGGGTCACGGCCCTCCCGGATCGACGGGTCGGCGACCCTCGCCGGATTTGGGCGAGGGCTGCGAGCCCTCGCCGCCGATTGGCCGGGGTCACCGACCCCCGGCCGGTGTCATCGGGAGGCGGCGTGGACGGCTAAGGGCTGAGCCTTCAACCATCTCGCCCCTCCCCCTTTTAAAAAAAAAAAATTAATTAATTAATTTTTAATTTAAACATTTTAATTTTTAAATGTTTTAAATAAATTTAATTTTTTTCCACGTCAACACCAAAACGACACCGTTTTGCCTTTATCTCGCTGGAAAATCACCATGTCAGCGTTTTGGCCGGATTTTGGCTAGATTGACACTCAAGTGGTCCATTTTATTCCGATTTTGGCACGTAAGTGTCCCTTTGTGCCAACTTATAGCACTCCAGCGGTTCGCGTGTCGTATCACATGTATCTAAATGGCTACGGGCAATGTTGTCAGGGTGTTGGTTCAATTCATGTGCAGCTACAGCACCTTGCCACTCTATGCGATAGTTACCCAGGTGACCAATCTAGGCACATCGTTCTCACGGTTCATGACTATTTACTGCAACATGATATTGAAACTGATGGCATACTTACTTGCGTGTTTGCGCTTGGTTGTTAAAGATGGGAAGCTCATTCAAGAAGGCTATATTTGAGGAACACATACATGAGGGACTCAGCGTCTGGACCCAGCATGCAAAATTGAAGAAGAATGCAAGAATGACGGCGACTGGCACAGGATCGACCACCCTCCCCGTGGACCCCAAAGTGACTTCACAATCCCTTGGCGAGCCAACGAAAGAAGCTGAGATCCAATATGATCCTTCCTTCCAGGGACCAAAAGAGATGTAGCAACCATCTGAATTATTCCCTTCCAATTTCCATGTTTCATCATCTTTAGACCTCTTAAATGGGAAACTCGGCCTGCTTTCTCTACCCCGATGTTGATTATATTTCATAACCAGACACCAAACAACAGTCAACAAAAATGAACCTTCCATCAAGCTCTATTTTCTCCGAGACAGTCATTTCTCATTCTACAAGGTTACATGTGGTCGTTTAGATTTCTAGTTAGGAGAAGATTAGAGGATATAAAATCCAAAAATTTTGCTACATTCTATCAATTGTTCGTCGCAGTGATAAAATCGAATATATCCACATCATATTATATATATTGTATGGTATAAACAACATGTCAATACAAAATGAATCTAAAAGTTGCACAATAGATATGATAAAAATCTCTCATCACTCTCTAACTTACTTCATTTTTATTTGCTAATTTTTTTAAAATTTTTTTCCTATCTTTTTTTAATTCTTTTTCCCCCTTCCATCATTCTCTAATAAAATTTTATTATATAGTAAACTATAGTAATATATCTAAAATACTAAAGTCCTAAAATATGTAACATACTAAATATATATTTATATATTGATTAATATTATAAGATGGAAATAAATAAAAATATATAAATAAAAGAGGATTAAATAAAAAATGAATTTTTTGCTTTTTTGTTATTTTGAATTTTTTTATCAGAATTAAACTATTATTTATCTTCCAATATTATTTTAATTTTATAATAAGAATTTTTTTTTTTTAAAAAAAATAACTTTTATATTATAGATATTAGAAATCTTATTTACCTTTATCTCACCTCTCCATAGAATAATTATATCCATGCTATAGCCCTCTTAAATCTTGAACGAACACCAAACATAAGATAAATATTATATCCTAAATTTTATTCCGATTGTCAAATTGTTCCGCACATTTGGACTTTTATACTCAAAATCCGATTTCTAGGCAATGAGTCAATAGTAAAAAGTGAAATTTTCTTGGTGCGCATTGTTGCAGTCTTGCAGATCATGGAGTAGGATATTTTATGTACCAAGAAAGTAAACTCAAAAGGGCAATTGCCTTATATATCTTCTTCGGCATAATTTATTACAAATACAAAAGGAGATACAAGATCAATAAATCGTGATTCAATGCTTCAAATTATTCCCGCCCAAGCTATTTTTGCTGTCATAGTGGAGCTGCAAAACCAAGTTATTTTGCAGACATTAACTATAAAAATGGTTTCAATAACAAAAAGTAGTGCATAATTCAACAATCATTACCCATTAATTTAAACCTTTAATGATTAATCAAGAAAGTGGTTTGAGACAACAGCTCAAACATAAACATCATGACGGTAACTGACTATTACACATATTCTGCAGCAAAATAGCCACCTATCTATATTTCCAATACACAAAATTCTCCTTTATCTTCCCTAGCGAAATATGCTATAATACGAAGTCTTAAACTCACACCTTCCTCCAGCCCCTACATGCTGCTAAATTCTTCCATGTGCACTACCAGGAGCTTAATTGCTTTTGAATTTTGGAATTGTGAGATGACCTTCCACCTTTGTCCTTGTAAGAATTTCTAGAAGCAATGGTCTTCCCTCCTCTATGAACAGCAGCAATTGCTCGCCGTCTCTGCTTGTTCAGGCGCTTTACCAACTCAGCATCATTCGCATTCTCTTCACTTTCATCCTGCACCAGGTGGAAAAGAAACTCTCAATACTGAAGCAAACAAGAAAGAGCAATAAACAACGATAAGTGATGACTATGGAAAAACTTCTTAAAAAAACTTAACTCACTTTTCATTTTCGATAAACTACAGATGACTCACTGATAAACATATGTGAAAAAGCACCAAACACAACAATTAGTAAACACTACACTAGTCCATTATCCCCTCGAAAAGAACAGTTGACAGCAACACAATTACTCAAGCTAAAATTGCATGTATTTATCAGCAAAAATTTCGAGAAGCAAATTTCTGAATAGCTCATTTTTGTAAGTTCAAACAAGACCAAATTCTGAGCTGCTAAATTCAAAGACCTCAAGCCAGAAACTTACTTGAATTAGCCATTCCATCAGGCGCCATTAAATGGGATTTTAAAGGAGAACATAGAGAGATAAGTTCATTTCGCAGATAGCTGGCATCTTTCAAAGCTTATTCATCATCGTTGTCTATGAAATTTGTCACAAGTACAGAGACTAAACACTTGAGTATAGTCAGAGGTTCTCAAACAAGGAACCCAAGCCCAAAAACTATCAAAATGGGCCTGAGCATCATAGAACACAACAAAGGTAGATCGAACTTCAAGATATCTGCAAGCCAGAATGTCTTCAATGTGATTCATATTACTCTACCTTCATGCTTATGTTGATAATCAAAAGTGCTGCCATGCACTATCCAAGACTACATAGCTAGTGGGCGAAAGCCAGACCCAATGCCTAAAAAATTTCACCATATATACTTACCTCATTGAAGTGTGCCTCACAACAAGTTTAGCTGAGTTGTCCTTCACAGCTCTATCTGTTTTCTTTGATTTCCTCCTCATTTCCTTCTACAATGTGCCCTGGCTGGTCATACAAATAGCAAGATTAGGATATAATACTTAGTGAGTAAGCACATTAGACTTTTAAATAAATTTTAAGGTGGATCTCTGATGTGAATCACTGCGGAAAGATCGTTCTACGAAGGCCCAGATGATACGAATTGCAAACCTTGACCTCCAATCAAACCTGTGATTGGCAACCTCGCTATGAACGTGACCTGTTGACGAACGCGTGTCAACCAACCAACGTTATAGACGCCACGAGCAAAAGAATTCGCTATCTCGCTCGATAAGTCGAATCGACCGTCACAAGGGAACCTTGATTAGGTCAAGTCCTCAAAAGAACAGTAGAAGAGAATCTCTCAACTTTTTTCCTCAAAAATAAAATATATCTGTCCCCATAGAAATTTGGTCAGTCTTATATATAGGCCTTCTAGCCGCCACACAAACCCTAAAATCAACCCTAGAAATATAATGCGTCATATTCTAGAATATTCCTAAACAAGAAGATATATATATATATATATATAGACTTGGTCAACTATTTGGTGTCCATATAATCAAATTGCACCAAGATTTTCAAGATTCTTCAAGATTTGTTCCAAGGTCATCTCCACGCTGAAAATCACGAACCATGACGCCAACAGCTTGCCTGAATTACTTGGTCCGCGCTCGAGTAATCGAACCAGTAGGAATAGACAATGGGTCTCTAGCACCTCCTCCTCGATATGACTCGACGTCCACATCAATCTCAGCTAACTGCCAGAAAGTTAATACTGCATCCTCCAGTTAACCATCCGGGAAACAAACCAAGAAATTATCATAAACGAATATATAAAACATGATTTCATCTTTTCCAGTTAAAAGTCACTCAAGTACTCCAATAGTCTTAAAAGATCTGCTCAGTTTTTGAAAATAAAGCACAGCAAACAACATAGCTTCCAGTAAAAAGATGAAATCTCATGCCCTGATGTTATAGGTTTCACAAAGTTTCAGCAATGTTGATTTTCAGGCCTATCACAGCAAATGCTTTGATACTAGTACCTGATCCAACAGATGCAAAATGTCAACATCTCTCATGATTGTTTTGTCACAAAGCTGATCAGAGAACTCGCAGCAAGTAGAAAGAGAGAAAGAATGAAGAGAGAAGGAATAGAGAGGAGGAGGAGAAGAAGAACGTAAAAGAAAGAAAGAGAGGGCTGTAGTTTTCTGTTATTACAGAAACCCTACACCCATTGTATTTATATTGAATATAAATTGTATATGACAATAATACCCTTATGTAAGTAAAAAAGGAAATAAAATTGATAATAAAAAAAAGAAATAAAACTCTGATAATAAAGGAAACTTAATTAAAATAACTTAACACTCCCGCTCAAGCTGGAGCATTTAGGTCACCCATGCCCAGCTTGGAACAACCAGCAACAAAAGTAGGACAAAATAATGCTTTGGTAAACATATCAGCAAACTGATCTTTAGAGGCAACGTAAGGAGTCGTAACCAGCTTCTGCTTCATAGCATCTCGAACAAAGTGACGGTCAACCTCTATATGTTTAGTTCACTCTTGAAAAGCAGGATTCCTAGCAATATAAATAGCTGCTTGATTATCACACATCATATCAATAGGTTGATTAATTGAAAATCCAAGCTCCTGAAGAAGATTTCAACCACAACAATTCGGCCACAGTATGTGCCATAGCACGATATTCAACCTCTTAGTTTGTCGTAGAAGTAGTAGCAACAGCAGTAGTAGTAGCAGTAGCAGGAGTAGTAGCCACAATAGCAACAGTAGTAGTAGGAGCAACAGTAATAGTAGTAGTAGAGCAACAGTAATAGTAGTAGTAGAGCAACAGCAGTAGTAGCAGCAACAGTAGTAGTAGCAGCAGCAGTAGCCGCAGTAACCGCAATAGTAGGAGCAGTAGTAGTAGGAGCAACAGTAGTAGTAGTAGTAGGAGCAGCAATAGTAACAGTAGTAGTAAGAGCAGCAGCAGTAGTGGTAGGAGTCGTAGCAATATCACTCATGACGATAATCTCAATATAAATATATCTACCATGCTGTATAGAATAAGATATCTGACCAGAAATCTCAATTCAAATAATTATATAATTGATGGATACCCAGCAAGACCAATCAACCATAATCAATAAAGTACTCTGATTCTTGAATCCGCTAATTAGTAAGTGTTGTAATCCATGTTCACAAACCGAACCCGATGAATCTGATATCTTCCGATTTCATATGTATCAAGACTTGAAGAGAAAACAGATTAAAATTACAGCTTTAGGTGGCTGTGCACCAACCCTAGGGGACTCTCAAACCAGCAATAAGATCAAGTAATCAGGTAGTTAGACCTGCTCTGATACCATGTCACAAAGCTGATCAGAGAACCCACAGCAAGTAGAAAGAGAGAAAGAATGAAGAGAGAAGGAATAGAGAGAAGGAGGAGAAGGAGAATGTAAAAGAAAGAAAGAGAGGGTTGTAGTTTTCTGTTATTACAGAAACCCTACACCCATTGTATTTATATTGAATATAAATTGTATATGACAATAATACCCTTATGTAAGTAAAAAAGGAAATAAAACTGATAATAAAATAAGGAAATAAAACTCTGATAATAAAGGAAACTTAATTAAAGTAACTTAACATGTTTCATCCATTCCAGCACTATCTTCTTCATCATCAGAACATATATCCTGGTCCTTTTCTTCTTTAACGAACTATATCAAAGGAATCCAATAAGAGAAGGTTAATATCACATCATGGACAATTCACACTTACAATACTCAATCAATGACATGCTAGGGATGAACTTTCGATTAATGTGTCAACTAGTTGCACAAAATTCTCCAGGGCAAGATGTAATTGGTTCCAGAAAATTTGTATATGCTGTTTTCATTTACATTTCAGAATGCGGCAGCTTCAAAAACACGTTTGGAAAGACACTGGAAATTATTTTACAACAAAGACAATGGAAAGCATGTTATGAACGAAAAAAGAGTTCAAAGCTGAAAATGACATTTTGGTGTATCCAATCTTTATTCATTCTAACAAAAGCACAGATCTTTGGAAGGAAAAAGAAATATTCTATTTTACAGCTTTGATGGAATACAAGCATATACTCCCACTTTTCATCCCGTTAGAGAATTTTCATTTTCATTCACATGTTTTCAAGAAAACAGAAAACAAAAATTAAAATACTAGCCATAGTACTTCCACTTCCACTTCCAATCAAGGACCAAACATGCAAAGCCAGGAACCACAATGCAGGCAATTGGCGAGATATTATTTTGGCTTTCAGATGCAAGAGCATGAAGATGATCATGAGAAAAGAAGCTGACAGAAGCCAAGAATGACAGAGTAAAATCAATGGAAGGAATAAGACGAAAGAGTTATAGAGGATAGAATATTTTTCAAAAGACTTTTACCAACTAGACACTGTCCTACATTGGGACTTGAAAATAGAAAAGACAACCAGATTAGCATATCTCTAATTAGTGTGTCAGGCTTACTGGTGTTGCATTAGATTGATAGGCTAAGCATTTGCAAATCTAAACAAAATCAATCAACAAGCTTAGAAAGTTTCAGCATCAGGTCAAAAACATGGTGCGGGTAGAATTTCCAAAAACTGGGAACTAGACCTATGTTATCCAGTTACAAATCCCAAGAATTGGAAGACTAAATAGGCACACTCCTAAGTGGTCCAAGCATGAACCAGAATAATCAATTATGGTCAGCCACTAGGTCTAACACCAAATTAAGCAGTTGGATAACACAATGTTAATGATTTGCAAATCATCGTCATAAAAGGTGAATCACTATACCTTGTTCATATCATCATGCTCTTTTCTAGTAAACCCACTGGCAGCAAGTTCTTTGTCCAGAAAACCAACAGATTTGCTTATTGAATAAAAACAAGGTCTACTGCTTCCTTCTGAATCTTCCTCTGAATTATCAGGATTATCAATCTGCTCTTCAAGAGAGAGATTAAACATGGTGGTAGATTGTCACAAGGAAAAATGGATCCATGATTGTGTTGAACAACTGAAAATGTGTTATATAATGCAGCTTCTCACCCATAAAAACAAAAAGCGTCTATAGGAGCCATAAAAGTTTGAAAGCACGGACATCAAATTATCAAAATAACATGATTCTACCAACAAGGAAATTGTAACATATTTTACTCACAAACAAAACAATTTTCACAAGACCAAACCTATGTCTCATTCAGATGAACAACTTTCAAATCAGACAACCTGTTTTATTATGAACTCTTTAGTCCGGAAGAATTGTGGCCAAACAGCAAAATAAAACGAAGAGGATAAGTAATCTAAAAACATTCTCATTAAGAGGAAAGAGCAATAAATGCGGGGACAACGTTTCCATCAATAGGAAAAGAAGTGGACTCACAAATAATGCATATTGCGTTGGGCACTTTTGCAGGTAACTTGCCTACTATTATGGCAAAATATTTACTTTACTTCAATCAAACATTTGATTTTCTCAACAATGGGGGAAGAGACAGAATGTCAGAGCCTTTGAAGACAAGAATTCAACTTTCTTTCCCAGTAAAAGACGTCTGACAAAAACTGCTTACTTTTTTCATCAAAGCACTTGAAAGTTGCGGAGTTCTTAGGTTTCTCAAAACTAATTTCCTCAGTGAGTATTACACTATATAGTCATCATATTTTCACCACCATCCTAGAAAAAAAAAGGGAGTGATGGCGAACAAGATGAAGAATGCTAACCCATTCATCACTCAAGATTGAAATAAGTACCAAAGGATGACGCATAAGTAGATCATCATTTTATATTTTTGCATCATCTAAAAGGTCAAAAAGTAAGACCACTTTTACAATTTGACGCAGTTTTAGAATGCACCAACCTCTTGCTGAAGAACTTAAATATGCAATCAACATCGCGATCGAAGTACCCAAAAAACATAAAGTAGAAATTTAGCACTGAAAAGAAGAGTGACTAATGTATAAATTTGTACTGAATAGTTGAAGCTTGCAATATCACTTACATCTGTGCATTGTGATGTGATACCGAAACCATTTGAGGAAAATCAATCATGGTAACTTTTTCCTTATCATCAATCTAATAATATGGTAGAAAATAATGTAAAATTGTTGAGAAAATTGCACTAAGGTTATCTCAGGTTCTAATAACTCATAAGCATGAAATCAAAGATATACAAAAAGATCTATTATAGAGAACATCCCTATTACATTTTCTTGTATCAGCATGTGCGAGTGTGTGTCATGTTATCCTCTCGTGTGGGTGTGTATCCCCTAGCAACTCTAGCAATGATAAAAAAAAGTAACTTGGGAGTTACCATGATATTGAATTCATTGAAATCACAGTGAATGAGGCCGCGTTCTGCCAGGCGAACAATGAGACCTAAAATCCTCTCGAAAACCACCTCCGGTCTTTGCAATTCGCGTACCTGCACACTGTAGAAGATATATATCTCATTATTGAAAACAGCAACCTAGCCAGGAGTTGTATATCGAAGAGGTGGGTTTAGGGGTTGGAGGGGGAAGGTGATTTTCTTTATTTCTCAGATAATTCACAAGAAAAATGTCGAGTTACAGAAATAGAGGAAATCAGAGAAACCATTAGCTTCTATTCTACAGTTAAAAAAGGGCATCTACATAAATTATACTTGTTCCCAGAGCCTGACTCAGATTCTCCAATCCCTAGAGTTGACTCTAGCAGCTGTGGCCATAAAAACATTCCAATCTATTTCACATTTTACAGAATAGAACTATATTCTCTTCTGCTTCTGTAATGGGGTGGCATTCAATTTCTTGCTCCATCAGTTGTAGCTGCTTAAATTATAAATTTTGCTGAGATACCAAATGGAGCAGCTTGGCCCTAGGACTTGTTACCTAATATTATTACAGATAGCTACAAATTCATTCAAGCAAGTGATAAGCCTCACAATCATCACAACATGTTCAGGATTCTGGAGAGGAATATTAGGAAACAAAAGTTTCTTAGAAGCTCATCACAAAAGAACTTTTCCACAGCCAATGTACAATCTCTAGAAGGAAGTGCTGACATGTAGGTTTTACATGTGTCCTAAAGAGGCAGAATTAAATAATGAGGTAGCCTCTCTTCATTCTTCCAGAATTTTCTCACAAATAAAAAGTTTCATGGTTGACTACCCAAACAATCTTGAGTTTCAAAAAGAGATTGGGTAGGAGAGTCCTCTATTCTTCACCCAAGAGAAATGGTCAAGATTTTTTGTTATATACAAGAAAAGGGGCCTGGACATGCTAATGAGGGAGCACAATAGCACTCTTTGCGCAAATGAAATTACTTTTGAATTTTAAAAATCTTAGATCGTCTCCCTAGAAGCATGGCCAAATTTTAATATTTTAAGTTCTACAAATCCTAATGATATCAAACTTACATAAATCCTGGAAGCAGGTGCAATGCCTCCTAACTCTTACAGAATAAAAAAGGTGAAAAATCAAATCTTGCATGATGAAATCTCAAGAGGTCCAAATGCAAGAAGATATGTAGCAAGAAAATGAGGGTGAAAACTGTCAGTACAATTGTTTCTCCTATAACATTAAAAATGCTTTAAAAAAGAAAAGAAAAAGATAGCACCATTCCATTGTAATCTGAATGTTTCTTGGTCCAACTTTGAAGGAAGAAGCTTCAACATTTAAATGTGATTCAAAGTAGATATATTAACAGTCGGATCAACAGAAGTGTAGATCATATTATGATGTGACTTGATGATAGGCACATTCACAGCATCTTCCACTTTAAAACAAATGGAGGCTGCATGATCTGACCAAAAGTCAGCATTGTTTGGTTCCTGCAATTGCCTAAGCTGGTTGCCTTCCCATTCCTTTCCCCACTTTATGGTCTCACCCATATTGTTTGTATATGACAAAATAGGTCATTATGTCTCTTGGTAGTTGACAAGTCAAAACATATTTAAAGAGTAACTCTTTAACTTTTTTATGTACCAACTTTGCACAGAGTAAATTGTTCCCTTAAAGAGCTGTAAAGTATAATTCCTGGAGGTTAATTGTCTCTAAAAATTACACTGAAAAACAGTACATGTGAACCTGACTTAATTGCGTCTAAATGACATCCAAAGAAAAATCATGTATGAAAGAGTAACTATATTCATAAGTGGTCCCTTACCAAGTACAATGAATAAAAAGAACGTAAACAATAGGGGTTCTTACAGGGGATATCCATGGATGAGTGACATAACCACACAATGCCTATTACACTCCGCAGCATTAGGGACTGGAAAACCATGCTCTTCCGATGCCTACAAAGTGAAGCAACTCCGTCGCAGTTCGGTGCTAATCATCAATTGCAAAAGGAAGAGCTAATGAATGCAGAGAAAAGCGAGGATATACCTTCATAAAAGAAAATTCTTTAAGTGCAGCAAGTCTTGACAAATAGAGCCAATTATAACTTCTTCGATGCCTCAAGTAATCACGCTTGGATTTAATTGCCCTAAAAGTTCTACCAAGTCTGTGTAGCTTCATAGCAAGGATGGAACCATCCTCCTTGGCAACCTCGAAGATATCTTGCAACAACATAGACTATCATTGCAAATTATTAGGATTTCATTTTCATCACATATAACCTAAACTAGAACAAGTCCTAGGGATCAAATTTCCATAAAGCAGAATCTGACAGGAATTAACACGAAGGCAAAAACTTTGAAAACGATGTTACCAGACTCCTGCCCAACCCCAATTTGACGACCAACGGAAGTAAAAACTCCACGATTAACCATGGTCTTGATTGCAAGAAAATTATAACCAAGGTAGGTGAGACGAAACCCATCATCTATGTCCAGCAAAGAAGAAAAATTAGAAACAAGGGAATCCAAGGGACAGAGTCTCGAGAGTTCTCATATGGCTACTTACATTTGGAAGAGTCATGGTGTACCAATTTGTGCTTAAGCAAGTTCTTCAAAACTTTGTACGTACTGCCATGCCTAAGAAAGATGTTGGAAATTGAAATGCCATGATATAGAAAAAACAATAATAAAGGAGTTTGGGGAGCTCACTTGAGAGAAGCAATGCGGTCCACAAGCTCGGAAGGGACGATTGCACGCTGACAAAAAAGAAAACATGTATAGATCGGTGACATGTAATGGAATGACCAACCTATAATGAACAGGAATTCTAACTATTGTGCCTTTCATGGATTTGCGTCTTTTCTTCATGGGCAATAAGCTCTTTGAGAGCAAGCACAACACCAAGCTCTTCTAGAGCGGATTCCTCATTTTTTCCCCTTCGTTTTTTAGGAACAACATTTTTTTATCCTATTGGTCTACCATGCTTCAAGTGTGAGGGATTTTGATCTATTTTAGCATGTCCTTCAGGAACAACTATTCTAGCTGGAACATTTGCAGATAGAATATAAGACTCCATTACCTTAGTAGCATCATTACATGCGTCAGCAAGTCTATTGACTATTGCCTGTAAATGGATTATGCATTGCACCTTATTTTCCCATTTAGGAGTCTTTAGGTTTAATTGAGATAAATTTTTCTTATTCCATGAGAAAACCTTAACTGATTTTTGCTTTGCAATCATGGAAGTTGTTGGTGTTCCAATTGATGTAAACATAATCTCATCGAAATGACAATCTACGAATCTGGCAGTAAAAAGATCAGTAGTTGGTTCCAAGAACCTAATGATGGACGATAAATTAAACCCAATATAAATGTCCATATGGCATTGGGGACCCATTTTCATTCTTTTGTTGGTGCTATAGGCACCTATATTGCACAACCAAATGTGCGTAAATGTGAAATATTTGGTTCATAACTAATAACCATTTGAATGGGAGATTGTAAAAAACTAGCAGTGAAGCGCAATCTTATTAAGGCTATCGCATGCAAAACTACATGACATCATGCTGTATCGTTATGATTCGTTCTCAATAATAGAGTGCGGGTAATGATTTAAATATGTTTCATCAATGATTCTGCCAATCCATTTTGAGTATGAACATATGTGATTGGGTGCTCAACCTCAATTCCAAGTAAAGCACAACAGGTATTAAAACTTTTTGATGTAAATTTACCAGCATTATCGATCCTTATGCTTTTAATTGGATAATCAGGGAATTATGTCTGGAGATTTATAATCTGCACAAGTAAACGCGCAAATGTAACATTGCACATAAATAATAGGCAAATATGTGATCATCTATATGATGCGTCCACTAGTATTATAAAATATCGAAACGGTCCACTTGGTGATTGTATTGGTCCACAAATATCATCTTTAATTCTTTGCAAGAATAAAGGGGATTCAAAATTAACCTTTATTATAGAAGGTCCGGTAATGAGTTTTCCTTGTGAACAATCTTCACAATTATAATCTTTGGACAATAATACATTTGTACTCTTTAAATGGTGTCCTTTTGTATTCTGAATTATTTTACGCATCATTGAAGTGACAGGATGACCAAGGCGATCATGCCATAGTCCAAACGGATCAGGTTTTACCAATCTCTATGATAGAATGGCGTAGGTTTCAATGGCCTTAATCATAACACAATACAAACCCATTGAAGAAGCTTCTAACTTCTCATGGATGGTCTTCAGGCCCTTCTTATAAGAGGTAATGTCAATATATTTATTATCTTGCTCATAAATAGTTTTAATACGGTATCCATTACGACATACATTTTTTAAGCTAAGTAGATTCATTTTTGATCTATTGCTTAGAAATGCATCCTTAATATGCAAGATGGTGCCATTTGGCAAAACAATTATGGCATTCCCAAAATCATCAATGATTGGAACATGACCTGATATTGTATGGATATGTGCCTTATGTAATGTCGTACTTGAGAAAAAGTGTCTACTAAGAAATATGGTATGTGCTGATGCATTATCAAACAAACAAACATTTTCCTTTTTTCTTGGTATTTTCCATTTACATTTATGTTGACAACTTCAGGTGTCAAGTATCATAAAATGTCACGCCCCGAACCCCGAGCGCGTATCCATCCCTCTCTGGTCAATAAAATTTTGCGACTTCCCAGGACTAGTCGCCGACCCTTTTACTTTATTACACATGCGGAAGCGAAAACAAATCCCCTGACAGTAACCATCTCGGGATAGAAAAGCAGAACAACAAGTTTACAAACAAACATGCCTTTATAAACATATGCTGAGCCAAGTACAAGAGTCTCTGGTCAAAAGACTACAAAAGACTGTTCTTCAAAAAGAAGCGGTCCTATCCGACCTATGCTTCAAATTCACCTCCTCTCAGCTCCAGGTCCTCCACTCGATGACCCTGAAAGTGGTTATACAATAACCGGTGAGACAATGTCTCAGCAAGTCTAAGCTCTAAACTGCGGCTAGGAGGAAAAGACGCTAAGAAGCGTTCTAAGCACGCAATCACACAATCAATGAGACTTACCTCGTCTCAGTTCCACCCTGCAGGTCAGCATAGATCATATCACAAATTAGAGCATCACTCAAGCTCAATTAATTGGAACACAATACTCAAATTAACATGCGTTCCTAGTTTTGATCTCGGCATATAGCACGGCCTACTCTTTGTTCGGCGGTCTTCTGGCATTGCCAGGCATCGTCTCACCCCATTGAGCACGGCACGTCACTTCGTCGACGTCTTTCCCGAAGGAGCATAGGGTCCAGAATCTACTGCGACCGGCTTCCCTTTAACAAGGGGTATCCCAAATAGGGATAACGTCCAGCTCAACAGCCCGGGACGATTTCTCATTGTCATCACATGATCATTCAAATATGGCCCAGGGCACCGTGCATTGCACTCAAATGCTTAAATTAAAATGGTTAACTTGGCATTTTTCTTCGTATTAGAAATACGCATGAAAATAGTCATGTGTGGGTACACGGTCAACTCGACCCAGAAAAATTGACATTCTTCCTTTTTAAAATCCCACTATTTTATATAGTATGTAAAACCATTTTCGGTGTTAAAATCCGACACCCGGAATTTTCTGAGTAAATATTGAAAATTCACAATTTTTGGAATTAAATACTAAAATCCAATAATCACTCAATTTGCATAATTTAACACTCAATTGCAGAAATTAACCACACCATTGCAATCAGCACGAAATTCCGGTCACCGGCCCTCCCGGCCTAATTTCCGGAAAAATAATTAATAAATAAATAATTTCGAAAATTAATTAATTAATTCAATTTAATTTCTAAAAATACTAACCTAGGCCAAATTATTAAATTAAATACCAATACGGACCCGGAAAATTCCCGAACCCTTCTAGATAAATAATACAATTCAATTAGGCCTTAGCTAAATCGTGCTAACCACCTAACATGCTCAATTAAATAATTAAAATACTAATTTAATCTAATTAACCACCTAATTCCTAATTAAATAAATCTAAACACCACTTAGCCTCAATCACCTACTAAGAAGAGTTTAGAGAATAAACTCACCGGTGTATCGCGAAAACCGGTTCACCGCGACGACGACGCGACGGCGGCCGAAATCGAATTTTCGGCGGCGTCGCGACTCCCTCGGGACAGGCTAAAAGGCAACAAATCTCAACCCAAAATGAGATTTGTTATTGAGTTGGGCCGGGCTTGCTTCGCGAGCTTAGACTTCAAATGGGCCTGTCTAAAACTGAAGATGGGCTGCTGAAATTCACGGGCTGAGATGGGCTTGGACTGAATGTGCAGGCTTCACCGGACTTCAACTGGCACGGGCTTGGGAACGTGAGCTACTGGGCCGAAGACGTGGGCTTCTGGAGTTGAATTTGTGAAGATGGGCTCGGTCTAGCTGGCGTGAGCGAAGGAGGACCGAAGTTGCTGGCGTCGCTCGAGCGTGGAGAAGACCACGCGTGGAGATGGGATCGTGAGCTGGCTTCGAGAAGTGGAGATTTCGGTCAATTCTTCGGTGGCTTGCTGATGGGCCTTGCTCGATGAGGACATGGGTGCTGGCCGCGTGGAGAAGACACGAGGAAGTTGGGCTGTCGGTGAGCGGAGCTGCAGGCGAGAAGGTAGTAGCTTCGGTGCTGCTTGACTCGCTGAAATAGACGGTGCGCGGACGAAGGAGACGCGCGGCAGAAGCTGGAATTGTCTCGGTCAACAAATGAGGAGTCAATGGAGGGGTTCTTTCGGTGGACTCCGTGAGTGGGCGGTTGAGTGGACGTGAGGCAGCATAAAATAAGGAGAAATGGAGGGAGTTGCAGGTTTTTATCAAAGGAAATGAAGAAAGCAGAAGTGGCTCGTCCAAAGATGGGGTGTTTCGAGCAAAAAGGAAGATTGAAAAGAAGACAGCCAAGGGGAAAGAACCGGTGAAGATGACGTGCGAAGGAAGATGAGGAAAAATCAAAGTAAAATATCTCCAACAATTAATGCTTGGTCCCCTTTTTGGCTTGCATAAATATCCAATGTTCCCCTATTACTTTCTTGCTCAATTTTCACTAATTAAACCCAAATGATGCCAAAATGCAGCCCTTCTCTCTTTGATCCGAATTTCACATTTTTGGTACTCAACTTCGGCTTCAATTTCTTCTCCGATTCTTTCAATTCGAAGTCCAATTTCGTTGAAGAAAAAGTCCACAAAAATTCTATAAATTCTCATCAGCACACAGCCCGGCTTGGAAGTCAAAACTCGCTTAAATTCGGCCCATACGAATTTCCATTTAATTTTTGCGACGTCCAAATCGGATTTCCGTAAAAATCTCGGAATCTCCGAAAAATTTTCGGAGGATGAGTCAACATCCCTAAAATAGCTCGTGACACCACAGAACTTTCAATTTCTGAAATCGGGTTCAAATAAGCGGTTAATTTCAATCCGGCGCGCTTTTAGCGTGACCTAATCTTGGGTCACTTTTAGGAATTTTGGTGCAATTGACTCGTGATCGATTTATCTCGAGTCACATAGTACATCTTCGACACATTGGCGACTCTCGGTTGTCGTGAAAATCTCGAGGTTTCAAATACGGACACAGGGTACCCAAAACGTCAGAAAATCAATTTAGTGTCGATTGGTGAGAATTTTGCAATCGGGTGGAATCACCCAGATTCTGATCACATATCTCACCCAAATCGACCTATCTCGATTTCGATCGATTCGCGGTGCGCAATGACCCTTGTAGACCGACACGGTCGAGCAGTCGATTCCTGTTCGAATTCTCAAGTCCATTGCATTTAGATTCCTTAATTGATTTCCCAGATAGACTAGTTATCTCGTGAGTGGCCAACTCAGAGAATAGCACTATAGACACGTCGACGAAAAGCCCGATTTATTTAATCGAAAACAACTCAGAAAATTCAGGCTGTCACATAAAATTTGCATATTAGATATAAAGTCAAATAAAATTTCAAAATAATAAATATTATATAAGGTTCATAAGTATTTTATTATATAACCATATTAGAGAACAATAAAAGGTAATACATTTAAAGAAAAACAACCAGAAAAGAAATTATTAGAATCATAAAATTTGAAATCCAAGTCATCATCCACTAATCTGATTCCTCATCAAAGTAATTAGAGATCCTCAAAGAAATCGGAGACATATAGGGATGCATTTGCTACTTCAAGAGTAAGAGGAGTCCCGTTGACAGAGATATTGTTGGCCTCAACAATGGTTATGGCAGTAGGATTGATTTCAATGGCATGAGATTTACCATGCTTGCCCGTATTTTTTTAAAATGCTTAGTATAGATCAACAAAGTGCTTTAACGTACAACAAGTAGTGACTTGTGCATAGTCATGTTACAATGATGGCAAATACTTTCATTAGTTACATTCTTTGGTTTCTTTTCTTTGTCATAATTCACGTCAAAGTTAGATTTCCTAAAACGGTTAAATTTCTTAACATCCCTTCTAAGATTATGTTATTGCCGCGCTTATAGCCCTTAAAATGGCCAGCATTTTTTTTAGAGTTAGCATGTGTTTCAAGCAATAATTTTGAGCAAGTAGGTCTAAGATCGTGATTTTTGAGCAGCAATTCATTAGTTTGCTCAGCAATGAGGAGCACAGAAATTAATTCAAAGTTTGTAACAAACTGACGCTGTCAGTATTGCTGTTGCAATACAATATATGAAGGATGGAAGGTGGAAAAAGTTTTCTCTAATAGTTTTGCATCAGTGAGCTTAATATTGCATAACTCAAGCCGAGAAAGAATATTAAATAAGCGCAGTTATAGTCAGACATTGATTTAAAATATTGCAATATGAGATTTTGCCAATTATATTGTACTTGAGAGAGGATAGCAGTTTTGGTATGATCATACCTATCCTTCAACCTTTTCCACAAAGTCTAAGGGTCTCGAATGGATAAATATTGAGTCTACAAGCTCTCATGCAAATGACGACGAATAAAAATCAATGCATTTGCTTTATCTTTTGCATTTGAAGTTCCGACTCTTGTAATTACATTAGCGAGACATTGCCCTTGGAGGTGCATTTCCATGTCAAGGCAATATGATAGATAATTATTTCAACTCACTTTCAGAATGTGGAATTTAGGCTTTTTAATATTTGCCATAATTCTTGCAAAAATAAATCTTTAAATTAATGAGAATGATTTTCAAATATCTACCGTCACTTTAAGAGCAGAAGGATACTTTTAAAATTGAAATTGGTTTCAGGCCAAGAAAAAAAAAATGAAGAATTGATAGGATAAGATGAAGTATAAGTTGATAAATGAAAACAAATGGAACACTTACCTTGCAAAAATCACTTACTCAATTAGTAGATCTTCGTGCTGACAACGTGTTGTAAAATATCGCGTCGCAAATATAAAATAGAGAGAATAGAGAGATTGAGTAGAAAAAGCTAGATGAGAAAATTTTATTTTCACTATCACTTTTTACTATGACAAAAACTAAACTCATATTTATAATAAAACTATGATGCACTTATCATTAATGTCAATATATTGAATATTACATATGTTGGATAGAGAGATAAACATTCATTGAATAGAGATGTGTACTTAGAATGTAGGATACAAATGTACCATAATGAGTACATTAGATAAGATAAATATAATGAATATTCATTCATATATTTCATTCATTCACGTATTTCATAACAACGGCATTATTATAACATGGAGAAATGCATCTCTCTTGATCTTGGTAAATTTAACGTGTTTAGACTCACATTGAACTGGTGCTCTTGACCATTTCTTCAAAATCAGTCGAATTAATAATCTCTCTTAAGCTTCCCTCCCCCTTGTTTCCATTTTATTCCAAATTAAGATGAAAACATCATAAGTGTCATAACTTTCACATAGTACTCAACTATTAAGTGCCGTAACTTCTATAAAAGATTCTCTCAAATGTCATAACTTTCGATCAATCACTCAATGCCAAAAAATTTAAAAAACTTAAGCTTGAATATCGGAAATCCGACGTGGTGTAACATTTTTTTTTTGGTAACCCAGGGAACCCCGTAAGCCGACAGCCGGCGAGCAAACCTTGGGGGAGCGACTGCAGGACCCACCACCACAGTACTTCAGGTAAGAATCCGTAAAGATGCCTCTGGGATTCGAATTTCTCCCCTTCGTGAGAGGGAGAGAGCACGAGCCAGCTGTGCCGTTGAGGGCGGTGGTCCGACGTGGTATAACATTTGTGATGAATGTTTTTAAAAAGTTATGATACTCAAATAATCAATTGATAAATTATATGGCACTCAAGTAATCGGAAAAAAAAATTATGATACTTAAATGAGTACTATACATTAATTATGATAGTCAAGTGATAAAAAAAAAATTATGGCACTTGAATGAGTACCGTATGAAAATTATGGCACTTGTATGTTATCTCCAAAAGTATATGCTTCCTTTTGTTTTTAACATATGAATCTGAGGGATGATAGGAAAGAGTGTTGCAGCCCGCCCACCAGTCTACTGAAACAGAGGTAATTGAATAAACCATCCTTCATTTTTTTGTTTGGTTGTCGAATCCTTCGCTATACTCGGACGATGAAATTATTTAGATAGGAACTTGTGTGTTGGATTAAATTCAACGAGATCATGACTAGTTAATATTCCTAAACTTTTACACCTGAAGGTTTCATAGAATTCCAACCTTGTAAGATTAGAAGAACAAAGTGCAAAAATCCCCTTTCAGTGGTTTCCAATCGACCTCCTTATCTAAAGCATAAAGAGTCCTCCCTACCATTGCGTATCGAATTGCAAGGAATTAGGCTTAGCAAAAATAGAGCGCCACGCGATTAGTCCTGCATATAAGTAGATCTCCTCCTCCCACGGTACCACCAATCTGCTTCTGTCTGCGAGTTCCTGCTCATTGTAAATTGCTATTGTGAATGAGAGAGGCCAGCAGCGAGATACAAGCTGGAATCCAACTATATGTTATGCAAATGAAGCTATCAAAGTAGTTGACGCAATTGAGTTTCTTTTCTGCAACACCATCTCTCCCACTGGGTGATGCGTGGGTGATGCATGTGTGAGTGAGTGAACTGAGATTGTTCGGTAATGTGAAGCTTCTTCTCTGTTCCCTATTTTTATCTTTTGTTTTTATGGTTCTAGATGGACTTGCAATGACTATTGTGTATGTTCCCAAAAGTATATAAAGCAAGGAATTATACTTTCAAAGAATCCCCTTGGAAATTCAGTTCAATTGTGAAAAATATATGGAGATCATGGTTTCCAAAAAAAAAACTTGAGCCAAATGGATGCCCAGTACAAAGTTATAATAAGCTTCTCATCTAAAATTCACTTAGATGGTCTCGTCAGCGAATTCGAAGTATAAATCTTAAAGTTTAGCTCATTGGACCCGGTGTTATTGAAAAACTATTGTTAAACACAATAAAAGTACCACTCCAATTTGTATTTGTTTTTATTTTTTCCATGCGTTCCCAGGGCCGGATGAATAAAATGCGACAAAATTTGGAGAAATCTCAAGGCATATAAAAATAAAATAATATCCGCCGGAGCAGAGACATCCAAAGACACCAATTTCCGAAGAGGAAGGAGCTCGCAGCGTGGGGTGGGGAGTTCCCCCCGTCGTCTTCTCTCATGTCATCATGTCAAACCTTAACCAGCATCGTTCTCCCTTCGCATCGTTCGCCTGCATCTCCCTCTTCGCGGTCCCGCCGCTTGCCGAGGATGTCTACTCATCCCATATTCCCTGATCATCGTCCCCTTCACCTCCTTCTCAAATGCCACGAATTGCCGGTCGAGATGGAGCCCTCATCGTCGGAGAAGCATGAGGCCGACTATGACGACGACGAAGCGAAACCAGAGCGGGTCGTCCAAGTCCCCCGCCAAAAGTACATCCCCGTCACTAAGGCACAGCTTTTGGACGCCATTTTGACAACTGCGTTCGACGACCCGGACGAAGCCCTTCAGTTCCTCAATGTGTCTCGGTAAGACTTCCTCTCTACTCGTCCTCTTCACCGTCCTAACTGAATCGCGAAAACTCGATGGTACTACCTCACTCATTTACTTCCGTTGGACGCCGACCAAGGTGTTTGGACGCCATTATTCATGCTGAACATAAGGTCGTTCTAGAAGACATGCGGGCTGATTATTCCATCATTTTGGGGTTTCGCGGGAAAGGAGGAAACGGTTGATGATGGGAGGCAAAGCCAGCTCGTCGCCAATGAGATGAAGTCCGACACGACCATGAGCGGCGAGGAGGGTCAGATAGAAGCTGAGGAGCAATTTCCTCTAATGTCCTCTACTATGTTGAAGAAACTGGTTGGTTCTTCCGTAAACAATGGCAGGAAATGCGGTGGTGATCCATCCAGGTTAGTTCTGGTGCCACATAGCAGCAAACGTGCTTCAGAATTCAAGTGAATTAAGTTTCTCATTAAGTCGCCTGTTCATTCGTTATTCCAGTTCATGCTCGAGCAAATCTGACTCACAACGACCATTTTTGTTAGAGTTGCTGTGGCCACTCGTTTCCAGCGGGCTTTCATGCAACTTCTTTGTAATGCACAGTTTGAAGAGCTATCGGCTAGCGATTTAATGTTGATTTTCGCATTGAATACTATCTTCTAGACCTCCTACTTGCTTTATTTGTCAGTGAGTAGATTTAAATTCTCAAAGCATCGTAATAACGGAGGTTAAATCCTTATGATAAAAATTAGAGTTCATCTAAAGTGCCTAATAGGTTGGCCATTGCACTAATCCATTGGCACCATATTATTCTTTATAATTAGCTCTTTTGTATTAAAGTGTAATTTTCTTTCCTATTTTTTACTAATGAATTGTTTTTTTAAACCATAAACATACTTTCTTGTAAAGAATTTTTACTTCTTTTGTTGATAGTTAAAGATGAAAGCCACAATTGTAAGTTTGTAGTGGGGATGGTCAAGTCTCTTATCATTTTAAAGAAAAATATTTTCAATTCAATTATTTATTGCGAAACAAAAGAATAATGAATTTAGATTCATAAAGTCGACATGGACTGACTGGTCTGGAATGAATTTAGTCAGGACTCAAACCTTTGGCCTCGTTCAACGGTGGAATTGGACTTGTTTGTTGACCTTTTGCTAAGTTGTGTTTGAAACGGGTGTTTGGTGCAATAACATTTAAGTTTTGAGGTTGCGAGATGTCATTATGTTTCTTAATTATAGACTCGACAAATTACCATAAAATTTCATGTTAGGGCTTGAATGAGACTCAATATTGCATGCTCTCGATGGATTCAAGTTGGATTTGCATACATTGAAAATTAAAGAGTTCCTTTTTCCTCACGCAAATCTTAGCCTACTAAGAAAATTTTAATTGCAAACACAAGATCATATTAAACTCGAAAGTTATTTAGGATTCAATCAATCAATGATTGTGAGAGCATATAATATAATTTTTCCATATATCAACATGCTAGACCTTTATCTAGTTATCTTCTTAGAGGGTGACATGTCATGACCATTCCACGTGTATATGTATATGCATAATTAATTTTTCTCAAGTTATTGTTTTGACTACCAAAAATGTCAAATTAGTATATTTATAATAAATTTATCCTCTATCGATTTTTCTTAAATTTTTCATCAAATTGCTAATTTTGATGATATATACTGATCGAGGGTTTTATCCTCTATTGGTTATCGAAGTGTATTTTCTCCTGAAAGAATCGATTTTCTTAAACCAAAAATTTGATTTTCTTGGAATTGAAAAAAGGCCCGGAAGCGTGCTTTCCAAGCTAATTCCCCTAACCCCAAAACCCTAGAGGGCCATTGGAGCTCAGCTCCCCTTACCAGCGAGCGTCCTCCACATTCGCAGCCGCGTCAGCCTTGTCCCTCCCTTCTCTACCTGCTCTTGCAATGGCCGACGGCGGCGAGACCACCACCACCACCACCATCGCGGTGGTGACCTTGGGAGGCAAGGGTTCCTCCCTCTCTCCGTCCTCATTGCACGCGGTGTCCGCCGGAACCGCCCGCGTGCGCGTGGACTCGTCGGCGCGCGATCGCCTCGCGTCTTCCCCTGCTGCCGCCGCCGATTTCCAGATATCCTTCCCTCCTTACTTCATCGCCGCGGAAAAGCGCGCTTCTCTCGCGGTGCTCCTCAACAAGCTCCTCGTGTCGGGAGGTCCTGGCACGGGCACGGCGCTGGTCGATCTCATTTCGGATTCCTTGAATTCCGCGGAGGGGTACACGGGTTTTGGAAATCTCGCCGTGACTAATGAAGAAGTGTCTATATCGGAGAAGGCGCATTCCAGTTTGTATGGGATTAGCGCGCTTTTGGATCACTTGTCGACGGCCTTGTCCACCACGGTCGATGCGGTTGCTGCATTGTCGTGCGAGGCCATCAAAGCCGACGTGGCGGCGGTCTTCAATCCGACGGATTCGGGCGATGAGTTCGTCTCGAAACATGAGATCGGGGTTGCCAGCGACATGAAGGTTTTGCTTAACGGGTCTAAGTTGGTGGGTAAGGTGGAGAACGAGGCAATCTCAAGCATTCCCAAAGCTCATGCAACATTGAGAAGGGTGGTGAAATCAGTGCATTCGGAGGTGCGAGTGTACCTGAATTCGTCAGTTAGAATACAGAAAACTGGGTCTACTGCTGATGGCGCGGCGGATGCCGTTGTGAATGTGTTGTGCCCGCTGGCTGATGTGCTGCTGAGAATCGGTAAGAGCTCTTTAGGCCGAGCGAAGATGGATTTAGATGCGATTGCTGCCGATGCCCTGAAAAGCAGCTTAACAGGTATGTTTGAGAAGGAGTGTGCGCGTATGGATGATTTAGAGAATGAGAAAAAGGTGCTCTATATCGGTGGAAAAATTGAGAAGTTTGTGCATGAATTGTACGTGCTTTGTGGTCGTGTCTGGAAAACAGTGGTTTGGGAGGCAATTACCGCATTTGTTGCCCTCGAGGGAAGTGAATTAATTGAAAAGGGAAAGCATGAGGAAATTAACGGAGTGCAAGCAGATTAGAAAAGTGAGAAGAAGAAAAAGAAGAAGAAGGTGGTGTTGGGGAGAGGGACAGCTGTCTTGGTGCAATTGATTAAGGATAGATTTCAGAGGAACGGAAGTGACGAGTCAGTTTCTCTAGAGAAACTTGTAAAAGATTTATTACTGTTCCTGGACGCGAGGGGCCCAGAATTTGACTATTTCTTGAACAAAGTCAAGGACATTGTTAACAGTAACGAGAGTAGAAGGCTACCCAAGCTTCCCAAGGTAATTTATTCAAGCTATGAAATGATTGGTATGATATCAAAAGAATTGCTTCTATCTCTTCTTTTTTCAGTAGCCTGGTTACTAAACAGGGTCAAATTCTGATTTTTTATTTCTAGAATAAAATCGTGTTTGGTAAAAATTTTGTTCTCGAAAATAAATTTATATATTTTTTTTTGGGAAATAGATTTGGAACAAAATCAAGTTCAGAAACAAATTTAAAAATCAAAACTATTTTTCTTCCATTTTCTTTCTTCTTTTCTTTTTTTTCTTCTTCATCAATTGCCTGTCTGCCGGCGATATTCTGGCGAGCTCGGCTGGAGGCAAGCCCAGCCACTAGCGAGGCTGGGCAAGGCCCGCCTGGCCCGACGAGGCTCGCCCAGCCCCACCGGCGACCAGGCGGGCCTCGCCCAGCACCGGGTGAGTCCCGCCTTGCCACCGACGAGGCTGGGCGAGGCCCTCCTGGCCCCAGCAAGGCTCACCTAGCCCCACCGGCAGCTAGGCGAGCCTCGCCCAGCCCTGGTGAGTCCCGCCTCGCCACCAGCGAGGCTCGGCCTTGCCAGATCTGGTGAGGCCGAGCCTCGCTGGTGGCCAGGCGAGGCTGGGCGAGGCTTGCCTGGCCCCGGCGAGGCTTGCCCAGCCCCACCAGCGGCCAGGCAGGCCTTGCCCACTCGCCGAGGCTGGGCAAGCCTCGCCACGCCCAACTCAGGACCCGCGACCGGCCTGAAAAAAAAAAAAAGAAGCATAGGAGAAAAAGAAAAAAAGTAAAAAAAAAAAAAAAAAAAGAAATGAAAAAATGAAAAAAAGTATAAAAATTATTTAAAATTAAAAGAAATTGATTTTACTAATGGAAATTTTGGTGTTTTGAGAGAGAGAGAGAGAGAGTATATCGAGTTATGTAACTTATAGAAATATCGAGCTTTTCTTGAGATATTTGTTTGGTCCACACAATTTTTTCCGGGTCTATCAAAGCTTACTCCTTCTACTCACATACAAAAGTCATAATTATTCTTCTTACAGAAAAGGTCATCTTGGTTTAACTTTCACATTTGAATTATCTTATCTATGAGATTGGAAGCACTTAATCTTGTATCAAAAGCTGATGACTTCTACCATTTTGATTAATGTTAACTACTTTCAACATCTATCGGGGATTTCAGTCAGTTTGAAATTTGCATGGTATGGTCCATGCAGGGAACTCGTGATTTTGGGAAAGAACAAATGGCAGTAAGAGAGAAAGCATTCTCCATCATAACAGAGGTTTTCAAGAAGCATGGTGCCACGGCACTTGATACTCCTGTTTTTGAATTGAGCGACACTCTGATGGGAAAATATGGCGAGGACTCAAAGTTGATATACGATCTTGCTGACCAGGTAAATTTCGAGGATATTTTATTGCGTTCACCTTACTTGCTATCTTAGATGTATTGATGGTTGATATTCTTTTGCATGTCATGCTTAAGAAAGTTGTTAAAGTTTATAAACTCCCTTGCACTGCGAATGTAATGTTCTCACTGACTTGGAGAGCCAGGGATTGGCATAATTGTATCACTGTACTAATGATACCTATTCTTTGTGTTGCGAGTCATACTCATGTTTCTGCTTTACATCTAATATGACGAATGATCTTTTGTCTTCCCTCTTAAGGCTATTGTCCTTTTCTTTGACAGGGTGGTGAGATTTGTTCTCTACGATACGACTTGACCGTTCCATTTGCAAGATATATGGCTATGAATGGACTTACGTCATTGAAGAGATACCAAATTGCTAAAGTATACAGGAGGGATAATCCTTCTAAGGGTAGATACCGTGAGTTTTACCAGTGTGACTTCGACATTGCCGGGCAAAATGGAAGGATGGGGCCGGATTATGAGGTCATAGAAGTTCTTGTTGAGTTGCTTGATAAACTGAATATTGGAGATTATGAGGTAAACATCCTCTTGCTTGTCCTCCCCCATCCTTCACATTGTTTATCTATATCCTGAAATTTAGAAGACAGAATAAAAGTAGAAACAAAAAAAAGCTCAAACTGGAAAATGACAAAGAATGCAAAATGTTGATGGTTAAATGGGTGACACTTGTCTACCCTCAAGGATTGTCCTTTTATAATGTAATTTTCATATCTTTGTTGTCGATGTTCAGTATAGCGCTTTATTGTTTATGTAGAAATTCAAGAAAGATGTTGCACTTCGGTTGTAAGTTTCTGACTGTTTTTATAGTTATTTTCAGGATTTAATGATTGCCGGTAAAAATTTAGTTTCTGGTATTCAGACTTGATATGTACATGGAAAGAGAAGTTCTTTATGTTTGGCATTTTTGTCAGAGTTTGAATACCTTCTCTTCACCTGTTTATCTTTTTTTTAATTTGTTGATAATGATTGTTCTCAGATAAAGCTGAACCACCGGAAGTTATTGGACGGCATGCTGGAAATATGTGGTGTGCCCCCAGAGAAATTCAGAACTATTTGCTCAAGTATCGACAAGTTAGATAAACAGTCATTTGACCAGATCAGGAAGGAGATGGTAAGAAATTATACCATCCTTGTGGTCATGCTCATGTCTAAATTAGGAAAGTATTGGTGAGAAACTCTTTAGTAGCCTTGCATGTATGCTTGTGTTGGTGAGAAACCAGATTTTGTATGTGGTGTTGTGAATGTCATTTTCTTTGTGAACTCAATTTTCGTTCGACTTTTTTTGTACAATATTTTCAATTGATTCTGATGGAGGAAAATAGAGCATTGGGTGATTTAAATGTGGACATACTTGAAAGCACTTGGTAGAGCTCTGTTTTTATAATTATCTGTTGACAATTGATTTGCCTTTCGCCATTGGAAGACATTAATGTTTCTCTCTGGAGGGAAGAGTTTAAGCAAATTTAAGGGTCCTCAAATGAATGCATGAGTCCTGGAATATCCAGGGAAGTTGAAGGTAACGTGCATGTGTTTTCATTCAGTAAATATCAGCTACTTGTGTTTTGTTCGAATTCACTGCTTATGTATGAATATGTACTCAGCTTTCGTCTATTTGATGGGGCTCTTTAACAACTTTATTGTTGGGTTGTTTTTTCATGACCTGTAGTCATTATGGAAACATGTGTTCTTTGGGTGGATAAACTGATATTTTCACTGTGTTTTATTGTTAAAAACATAAGCCCAAATTTCTGCTAAAATTTCTTCACATCGTTTAGGTGGAGGAAAAAGGTTTAACTGCTGAGGTGGCCGACCGCATTGGCAATTTTGTAAAGGAAAGGGGTCCACCTCTGGAATTGTTGGCAAAGCTTCAAGACAAGGGGAGCAAATTTTTGGAAAATGAAGGATCTGTGCATGCTCTGAATGATTTGAAAATATTGTTCAATGCCTTGGAAAAGTCAAAGAGTATCAACAGAGTTGTTTTTGACTTGAGTCTTGCCAGAGGTCTTGATTATTATACAGGGGTGATTTATGAAGCAGTTTTTAAAGGGGCCACGCAGGTGACTCTTTGCAAGCACTTCCTACTTAATATTTCACGTATAAGCAATTTCTATCTGGCAGTTTTGCTTGTCAAAGATAGGACATAGAAGTAATCCCTTTTGATTACAAAATGGAGTTGCCTTGTAGTTGCTGTTGTCTTGTCCCCATGGTCATTTCTACACTTGTGAAAGAGTTCGCACATGCTTGTGAGAGAGAGATGAAAGATATGAGGCATAAAATCTGCTAAGAGATGTTGATGAGGTCTCATTGCTGCATTGTCTGCATCTTGATAGGATACAGAGGTGCAAATTTTTCATGTTATTTTGTTAATTTTCACATAAAAAATCTGGAGCTTAGTTACAGAATGTACCAAAGGCTTCTCTATGGAAATAGTGATGAACTGAATAATTGCACCGCCAGAGATATTTAGAAAAGCTACCAATTTAAATTACGATGCCAGGTTTTGAAAGTGAATGTGAACTGCCATCCACATTTCAGAGCCTTGTTTTTGCTGGTCTTACACAAGTATTGCTGCTTTGAAGCTCCAATGGAACAAATATTTGCACTTACCACTGTTTCAAGAGATGAAAGAGTTGTGCTTTAGTGATGTTGGATGGTGATGTGGTTGAATGTGGTAGATATAGCTTATAATCCATTGCATGGTGCTTGTCACGTGGATTCGATGAAACTGCAATTGTTACTTTTTATGGGGACACGATAGTGCCATCAATTTCATGCTTTTAATCTTCGGATTTATCTTGCTGGTCAGTAGACTCTATTAACAGATCATATCTGCAGGTTGGAACAATTGCTGCTGGGGGGCGTTACGACAACCTTATAGGAATGTTTGGTCCAAAGCAGGTTCCGGCAGTTGGTGTTAGTCTAGGAATTGAACGAGTACATGCAATAATGGAGAATCAGGTACCCATATTTAAGATCTATTTGTAATTCTACTTACTTCATTTTTCCCCTTCTTCTCCCTTAATGTGTTTAAGCCTTCTCGGAGATTGTAGGAACTTGTATCTTGACTTACTGTATTAATTGCGGAAGCAGTTCAATATTTCTGATGCCTTGCGATTATATAGCTTACTAACCGAGATAATATTCCTGAAGGCATAGATGACCCACTATCTATTGACAGAAATGTGGATGCGTCAAAAGATTGATTATTTTGTGGCAAAACAAAAGAGTAATAAATTTGTTGTATAGGTGGTACTGACCATTTGAAGGTACTTTCTGGGATTTAGACATCACAAAGGCTATAGGAGGCTGATGTTAAATATCAATCGGAACCTTAGCTTGGATAGCATACCAGAGCCGAGACTCTGTTTTTATATTTTCTGGGGGTTCCAAAATTTTGCCTAGTTTTTGGTTTGGAACGTGATAGTAAGACTTTGAGTAATTAATTTCCATTCTGCATTTGGTTCCATCTCTTCTTATGACTACAATCACTCTAGGCTCGTCCTTAATCGTGAAAAGTAAATTTTTTGTTTGCTTCATTCTGATTGGAGTAATGTTAGATTACGTTTATCAAAGTTATTCGAATAGTTATGAGGATAAATACAAAAAAGCTCTTATTGAAGCTTACCATTCTAACCAATTTATTTGTTTCTGTAATAGCATGCCTGCATTCATTTATGCTTTTTATAACTTGATCATTTCGAGATAATAATAGGCCTTCCTATATGAACTGTGAGTGAACTTAGTTGAGGAAAATTTTAATGAGTACTTTTGTTGATATTTCTCTGCTAGTTAACGTGAGAGTTCAATTTTATAACCTCAGCAGTCGCTGGCCCTCTTCACCATTTTTCATATCCTTATACAGGATTGAAATTCCTGAGTATAAAAAAGAAAAAGAAAGGTCTGATGAAAGTAGTTTAAATTTTTCAGAATTTCATCTATTCTTTGCAACTGAATAATAGAATCATTGATTTATGTTACCTTCACAGACATCTAATTCTGACAGCTGAGCTTAACATTCTCTTTTAGCATCTCCCATTTTAGACAGAAGTTAACTACTTGAAAGTTTTAGATGTTCTGTGGATTTTCAGTTGTTGGATTTACGTAATGTCATAGACTTGCCTCATTCCGCTGTAGAAATATGAGAAACTTATGGATAATGAGAATATCGTTAGAAAAATGTAATCAAAGAGTCATCTGATTTCTTTTTTCACATCAACAGATAATTCGACCTACAGAGACGCAAGTGTTGATCGGATTTTTGGGGGATGACTTGCCCTTAACTGCAGAACTAGCGAAGGAGTTCTGGGTTGCCGGATTGAAAGCAGAATTCTTGATCGATAAGAGAGTGAGGAAACACATCGATTATGCCAAAGAGTACCGGATCCCCTGGTTAGTTCTAGTAGGCGAACGGGAACTGATTGAAGGTGTGGTGAAGTTGAAAGATTTCGAGAATGCCAAAGAGGAAGTAGTTCCTAGAAGCGCAATCGTTCAAGAACTTCTCAACCGTTTGGGAGCTGTGAGAACTTAGATTACACTACTACTTTCATACTGAGCATGCTTTTGATGCCATATACAAGCCTCTATCGGTTGGAGGATGCTGCTTCCAGGAACAAGATTGAAACACTGAAAACGATTATTTAATATTCATATATACGCAGAAATTGTTTGACAGTATCTCTTCTATTATTTTCCCTATTTATCGAAATGCACTCCGTCATTACCCATGTCGATGTTGGAGGAACTCTCAACACAGACTTCTTTAGTTCTGTACTCTCAAGGTAACTGAAATTGTATAATTTCTTTTCCAATTGAAAGTCGCCTGTCTGGGAACTTATAAAATTACTTATTTATTGTGCTTCGAACTTCCCTTAAAAAATGGGAAACTTCAAAGAACTCAGTTTGGATCGTAGAAAATATCGAGAAAAGTATACATGATTCTACAGATCATTATGTGAATACTTAGGAAAGATTTCTAGTGAATTTGCGAGTATTGTAGGATATGCAGAAAGTAAAAAGTGGAAGGCGCTATAGTCCATTTAGCTCTATGTAGTAAGGTGTCTACAGTTAATTCTAGAAAAGAAAGCTTATAGAGTACTGGCTGGAATGATAATATGACGAGTCCAAGCTAATGGCAAGACTAATACTTATAACGCAGAAGGCCAAATCTATCGGCATGAAATATGATTTGGGCAACTCAATTATATAAGGATTGACATGGACAATTTGGGTCTACATGACAACGTTTTTGTTTCTCCCAATTTCTGTTATTTTGTTTCTCGGAACAAAAAAAAAAAATAGAAATCAGTTTGGTAAAACTTTTGTTCCTGGAAACAATTTCTCTATTTTTTTGTTATTGAAAACAGTTTTGGAATAGAAAGAAACAAGAAAAAGTAACTTCTTGTTCCCGGGAACAATTTCTAGAAATAAGCCAATTTTTTTTTCTTTTATTTCTGTCGCGGCCACCTCTAAATGCCCGGAGCCACTGCCGGCCACCGCCGCCGACCGCTGCCGTCTACCGCCACTTGTTGCCGCTCGCTGGCGCCAACCGCCGCCGTCAACTGCCACCGCCTACCGCCACCGTTGCACGAACGCCGGCCGCCAACCACCGCCACATAGGCCATCGGCCGCCACCAACCGCTGGCTATTGGTCGACGGTCGACGATCCGTGAGCAAGAATAAAAACGAATAAATACAAAAAGAAACTATTTCATACCAAACGTATTTATATTCTTTTTCTATTTCTGGAGTAGAAATTTTGTGTAATTAGCAAACACTTTATTTTACTTAGAAATTGCTCTCCATAATAGAAATAGAAAAGAATTATTTTTGAAAAAAAAAACTCTTCCCCAGTCAAGAAACGTTGCCATGCGCAGTTTGTGTCGGAAAATGTGGATATTAGTGCTCATAATCTCGGCCGTGTATCTCAAAATTTCATACTATCATGCAAGCAAGATTAGGGAGCTGATCTAAGTTTTGTAAGGAGTCGCATATCATTTCTCGAGAAAATTATTAAAAAGTTATAACTTATTGCACTTTGAAAAATTCAGTTTTAACCTTTTCGTATTTTGTCACTTTAGTCTATCCAACTAATTTTGAACAAAAAATATTGGCGTAAGGATCTAGTTAGCACTAATTGTCATTTATGGTGTATCGGTACTAATATGGATAATTTTTTTAAAATTTTTTCTGATTTTTTTTCCTTTTTTTTTTTTTTTTTTTTTTTTTGCTTTTCTCCACTGCAAAGCTAGTGAAGGTGTTATGGGACACCGAAGTGAAAGCAGATTTCTCAGTCCATAAAAGAGAGTGCAAAAGCACATTGGTAACGCTAGAGGAAACCGAATCCCCTGGCTGGTGCTAGTAGGCGCACAGGTATTGAGTGAAGGTGTGGTGGAGCTGCAAGATATGGGGAATGCCAAAGACGAAGTAGTTCATGAACTTCTGAACCGTTTGAGAACTGTGAGAACTTAAATTACATTACTACTTCTATACTGTTCATCGATTTTTAACATTACCGGCAAGCAACAGTAGCTGTCATTAATGCTTATGATGCCAAATGGAAGCCTCCACAGGACAAGAAGTTGTAAGATACTCTTCTAGCAACAGGGTAAAAATAATAGAAATAATCATTTAATATATATATAGAATTTGTTGCCAGGACTTTACTATGGGAATTCTGAACTGTAGGAATCAAATCTTTTTATTTTATATTATATATATGCATATATATATATATATGCACACACACAAATGGATATACATATATAATAAATGGATAGGATCGAGCAATTAGCTCATCAACCTTTCGTAATATAGGAGTCAAATCTATTTTCAATCTAGAGTTGTGTTTTTCACCATTTATTGAAACGTACTCATTGTCCCTAGAGCTTGACTCTAGCAGCTGTGGCCGTAAAAACATTCCAATCTATTTCACATTTTACAAAATAGAACTATACTCTCTTCGCATTCGTAATGGGGTGGCATTCAATTTCCTACTCCATCAGTTCTAGCTGCTTAAATTATAAATTTTGCTGAGATTCCAAATGGAGCAGCTTGGCCCTAGGATTTGCTACCTAATATTATTACAAATAGCTACAGATTCATTCATGCAAGTGAGAAGCCTCACAATCATCACAACATGTTCAGGATTCTGGAGAGGAATATTAGGAAACAAAAGTTTCTTAGAAGCTCATCACAAAAGAACTTTACAACAGCCAATGTACAATCTCTAGAAGGAAGTGCTGACATGTAGGTTTTACATGTGTCCTAAAGAGGCAGAATTAAATAATGAGGTAGCATCTCTTCATTCTTCCAGAATTTTCTCACGGATAAAAAGTTTCATGATTAACTACCCAAACAATCTTGAGTTTCAAAAAGAGATTGGGTAGGAGAGTCCTCTGTTCTTCACCCAAGGGAAATGGTCGAGATTTTTTGTTATATACAAGAAAAGGGACCTGGACATGCTAATGAGGGAGCACAATGGCACTCTCTGCACAAACGAAATTACTTTTGAATTTTAAAAATCTTAGATCGTCTCCCTAGAAGCATGGCCAAATTTTAATATTTTAAGTTCTACAAATCCTGATGATATCAAACTTACATAAATCCTGGAAGCAAGTGCAATGCCTCCTAACTGTTACAGAATAAAAAAGGTGAAAAATCAAATATTGCATGATGACATCTCAAGAGGTCCAAATGCAAGAAGATATGTAGCAAGAAAACGAGGGTGAAAACTGTCAGTACAATTGTTTCTCCGATAACATTAAAAATGCTTTAAAAAAACAAGAAAAAAGATAGCACCATTCCATTGTTATCTGAATGTTTCTTGGTCCAACTTTGAAGGAAGAAGCTTCAACATTTAAATGTTATTCAAAGTAGATATATTAACAGTCGGATCAACAGAAGTGCAGATCATATTATGATGTGACTTGATGATAGGCACATTCACAGCATCCTCCACTTTAAAACAAATGGAGGCTGCATGATCTGAACAAAAGTCAGCATTGTTTGGTTCCTGCAATTGCCTAAGCTGGTTGCCTTCTCATTCCTTTCCCCACTTTATGGTCTCACCCATATTGTTTGTATATGACAAAATAGGTCATTATGTCTCTTGGCAGTTGACAAGTCAAAACATATTTAAAGAGTAACTCTTAACTTTTTTATGTACCAACTTTGCACAGAGTAAATTGTTCCCTTAAAGAATTGTAAAGTATAATTCCTGGAGGTTAATTGTCTCTAAAAATTACACTGAAAAATAGTACATGTGAACCTGACTTAATTGCGTCTAAATGACATCCAAAGAAAAATCATGTATGAAAGAGTAACTATATTCATAAGTGGTCCCTTACCAAGTACAATGAATAAAAAGAACGTAAACAATAGGGGTTCTTATAGGGGATATCCATGGATGAGTGACATAACCACACAATGCCTCTTACACTCCACAGCATTAGGGACTGGAAAACCATGCTCTTCCAATGCCTACAAAGTGAAGCAACTCCGTCGCAGTTCGGTGCTAATCATCAATATCAAAAGGAAGAGCTAATGAATGCAGAGAAAAGCGAGGATATACCTTCATAAAAGAAAATTCTTTAAGTGCAGCAAGTCTTGACAAATAGAGCCAATTATAACTTCTTCTATGCCTCAAGTAATCACGCTTGGATTTAACTGCCCTAAAAGTTCTACCAAGTCTGTGTAGCTTCATAGCAAGGATGGAACGATCCTCCTTGGCAACCTCAAAGATATCTTGCAACAACATAGACCATCATTGCAAATTATTAGGATTTCATTTTCATCATATATAACCTAAAGTAGTACAAGTCCTAGGGATCAAATTTCCATAAAGCAGAATCTGACAGGAATTAACACGTAGGCAAAAACTTTGAAAACGATGTTACCAGACTCCTTCCCAACCCCAATTTGACGACCAACGGCAGTAAAAACTCCACGATTAACCATGGTCTTGATTGCAAGAAAATTATAACCAAGGTAGGCGAGACGAAACCCATCATCTATGTCCAGCAAAGAAGAAAAATTAGAAACAATTGGAATCCAAGGGACAGAGTCTTGAGAGTTCTCATATGGCTGCTTACATTTGGAAGAGTCATGGTGTACCAATTTGTGCTTAAGCAAGTTCTTCAAAACTTTGTACGTACCGCCATGCCTAAGAAAGATGTTGGAAATTGAAATGCCATGATATAGAAAAAACAATAATAAAAGAGTTTGGAGAGCAGACTTGAGAGAAGCGATGCGGTCCACAAGCTCAGAAGGGACGATTTCATGCTGACAAAAAAGAAAACATGTATAGATCGGTGACATGTAATGGAATGACCAACCTATAATGAACAAGAATTCTAACTATTGTGCCTTTCATGGATTTGCGTCTCTTCTTCATTGGCAATAAGCTCTTTGAGAGCAAGCACAACACCAAGCTCTTTTGGAGCGGATTCCTAATTTTTTTCCCCTTCGTTTTTTAGGAACAGCATTTTTTTTATCATATTGGTCTACCACGCTTCAAGTGTAGAGGATTTTGATCCATTTTAGCATGTCCTTTAGAAACAACTATTATAGCTAGAACATTTGCATATGGAATTAAGACTCCATTACCTTAGTAGCATCATTAATTGCATTAGCAAGTCTATTGACCATAGCCTGTAAATGGATTATGCATTGCACCTCGTTTTCCCGCTCAAGAGTCCTTAGGTCTAATTGAGATAAATTTTTCTTATTCCATGAGAAAACCTTAACTGATTTTTGCTTTGCAGTCAGGGAAGTTGTTGATATCCCAATTGATGAAAACATAATCTCATCGAAATGACAATCTATGAATCTGGCAGTAAAAATATCAGTAATTGGTTCCAAGAACCTAATGATAGACGGTGAATTAAACCCAATATAAATGTCCATATGGCGTTGGGGACCCATTTTCATTATTTTGTTGGTGCTACAGGCACCTATACTGCACAACCAAATGTGCGTAAATGTGAAATATTTAGTTCATAACCAATAACCATTTGAATGAGAGATTGTAAAAGACTAGCAGTGAGGCGCGATCTTATTAGGGCTGCAGCATGCAAAAATACATGACCCCATACTATATCGTTGAGATTCGTTCTCAATAATAGAGTGCGAGTAATAATTTAGATACGTTTCATCAAGGATTCTGCCAATCCATTTTGAGTATGAACATATGTGATTGGGTGCTCAACCTCAATTCCAAGTGAAGCATAATAGGTATCAAAACTTTTTTATGTAAATTTACCAACATTATCCATCATTATGCTTTTAATTGGATAATAAGGGAATTATATCCGTAGCTTTATAATTTGCATAAGTAAACATGCAAATGTAACATTGCACATAGATAATAGGCAAACATGGGATCATATATATGATGTGTCCACTAGTACTATAAAATATCGAAATGGTCCACTTGGTAGTTGTATTGGTCCACAAATATCATCTTGAATTCTTTGCATGAATAAATGGGATTCAATATTAACCTTTATTATAGAAGGTTTGGTAATGAGTATTCCTTATGAAAAAAGCTTCACAATTATAATCTTTGGACAATAATACATTTGTATTCTGAATTATTCTACACATCATTGAAGTGATAGAATGACCAAGGCGATCATACCATAGTCCAAACTAACTAGGTTTTACCAATCTCTAGGATATAATGGCGTAGGTTTCAATGGCCTTAATCATAATACAATACAAACCCATAGAAGAAGCTTCTAACTTCTCATGGATGGTCTTCAGGCCCTTCTTATAAGAGGTAATGCCAATATATTTCTTATCTTGCTCATAAATAGTTTCAATACAGTACCCATTACGGCGTATATCTTTGAAGCTGAGCAGATTTCTTTTTGATCTATTACTTAGAAATGCATCCTCAATATAATAAATATTATATAAGGTTCATAAGCATTTTATTATATAACCATATTAGAGAACAATAAAAGGTAATACATTTAAAGAAAAGCAACTAGAAAAGAAATCATTAGAATCATAAAATTTGAAATCCAAGTCGTCATCCACCAATCTGATGTCTCATCAAAGTAATCAGAGGTCCTCAAAGAAATCAAAGACATACAAGGATGCGTTTGCTACTTCAAGAGTAAGAGGAGTCCCATCGATAGAGATATTGTTGGCCTCAACAGTGGTTATGGCAGTGAGATTGATTTCAATGGCATGAGATTTATCACGCTTGCTTGTATTTTTTAAAGATGCTTAGTATAGATCAACAAAGTGCTTTGACGTACAACAAGTAGTGACTTGTGCATAGTCATGTTACAATGATGGCAAATACTTTCATTAGTCACATTCTTTGGTTTCTTTTATTTGTCACGATTCACGCCAAAGTTAGATTTCCTAAGACGATTAAATTTCTTGACATCCCTTCTAAGATTATGTTCTTGCCGTGCTTATAGCCCTTAAAATGGCCGGCATTTTTTTTTTTTAAAGTTAGCATGTGTTTCAAGCAATACTTTTGAGCCAGTAGGTCTAAGATCATGATTTTTGACCAGCAATTCATTAGTTTGCTTAGCAATGAGGAGCACAGAAATTAATGCAAAGTTTGTAACAAACTAACACTGCCGTATTGCTGTTGCAATACAATATTTGAAGCATGGAAGGTGGAGAAAGTTTTCTCTAACAGTTCTGCATCAATGAGCTTAATATCGCATAACTCAAGTCGATAAACAATATTAAATAAAGCGGAGTTATAGTCAGATATTGATTTAAAATATTCCAATATGAGATTTTGCCAGTCATATTATGCTTGAGGGAGGATAGCAATTTTGGTATGATCATACCTATCCTTCAACCTCTTCCACAAAGTTTGAGGGTCTCGGATGGATAAATATTGAGTCTGCAAGCTCTCATGCAAATGATGACGAATAAAAATCAATGCATTTGTTTTATCTTTTGCATTTGAGGTTCCGACTCTTGTAATTACATTAGCGAGACATTGCCCTTGGAGGTGCATTTCCATGTCAAGGCAATAGGATAGATAATTATTTCCACTCACTTTCAGAATGTGGAATTTGGGCTTTTTAATATTTGCCATAATTCTTGCAAAAATAAATCTTTAAATTCATTAGAATGATTTTCAAATATCCACCGTCACTTTAAGAGCAGAAGGATACTTTTAAAATTGAAATTGGTTTCAGGCCAAGAAAAAAAAATGAAGAATTGATAGGAGAAGATGAAGTATAAGTTGATTAATGAAAACAAATAGAACACTTACCTTGCAAAAATCACTTACTCAATTGGTAGATCTTCGTGCTAACAACGTGTTGTAAACTATCGCGTCACAAATATAAAATAGAGAGAATAGAGATTGAGTAGAAAAAGCTAGAGGATAAAATTTTATTTTCACTATCATTTTTTACTATGACAAAAACTAAACTCATGTTTATAATAAAACAATGATACACTTACCATAATAAGTACATTAGATAAGATAAATATAATGAATATTCATTCATATATTTCATTCATTCACATATTTCATAACAACGGCATTATTATAACGTGGAGAAATGCATCTCTCTTGATCTTGGTAAATTTAACGTCTTTAGACTCACATTGAACCAGTGCTCTTGACCATTTCTTCAAAATCAGTCAAATTAATAATCTCTCTTAAGCTTCCCTCCTTGTTTCCATTTTATTCCAAAGTAAGATGAAAACATCATAAATGTCATAACTTTCACATAGTACTCAACTATTAAGTGCCGTAACTTCTATAAAAGATTCTCTCAAATGTCATAACTTTTGATCGATCGCTCAATGCCGAAAAAATTAAAAAACTTATGCTTGAATATCGGAAATCTGACGTGGTATAACATTTGTGATGAATGTTTTTAAAAAGTTATGATACCCAAATGATCAATTGATAAATTATATGGCACTCAAGTAATGATACTTAAATGAGCACTATACATTAATTATGATAGTCAAGTGATAAAAAAAAAAAAATTATGGCACTTGAATGAGCACCGTATGAAAATTATGGCACTTGTATGTTATCTCCAAAAAGTATATGCTTCCTCTTGTTTTTAACATATAAGTCTGAGTGATGATAGGATAGAGTGTTGCAGCCGCCCACCAGTCTACTCAAACAGAGATAATTGAATAAACCATCCTTCATTTTTTGTTTGGTTGTAGAATCCTTCGCTATACTCGGACGATGAAATTATTTAGATAGAAACTTGTGTGTTGGATTAAATTCAACGAGATCATATGACTAGTTAATATTCCTGAACTTTTACACCTGAAGGTTTCATAGAATTCTAACCTTGTCAGATTAGAAGAACAAAGTGCAAAAATCCCCTTTCAGCGGTTTCCAATCGACCTCCTCATCTAAAGCATAAAGAGTCCTCCCTACCATTGCGTACCGAATTGCAAGGAATTAGGCTTAGCAAAAATAGGCGCCACGCGATTATTCCTGCATATAAGTAGATCTCCTCCTCCCACGGTACTATTCAACTACCACCAAGGACGGCAAACTGTTCGAGGCGTGGAGATTTCTCTCTCGTTATGCAGAGTTTATCTCTACCCTCGGGTAGTTTTCTTGCTCGCAAAACCCTCAATTCCTATCTTCAATCCCTCAATTCCAGTTGCCTCTCACTCCAAATTTTCGCAGTTTTCATCTTTTGTTACAGAATTTTGTTATTCCTTCATATCTAACGCCCATTTCTGTCCTAGTACTATCCGCTCCTCCCTTCCCATCCCAGAATCCTCTTTCGCTCGTAACTCTTATTCACATCTGCGCTTGCTTTGTCCCAATTGACTTCACTGCCGACCTGTTCATGCTTTAATTGTTCACCATAGTCTTCTTTAGCTTCTCTCTTGCCTGAATCTTACCTTTCAGCTGCGCAATTCACGTCCCCTGGGCTGGCCTGCGTCGCCTCTCTGTTGCATGCGTTTCAAACCCACCTGATTGTCCTTTTTCTTCCCACCCAAGGTTCGCGATGAGATGGCATCCTCGAATCCCGAATGTGATGCACGTCTCGCAGCCCTTTGCTCTAGATTGGGCAATCTCTGGCACGATCACGAAATTGAAGTATGGGAAGAAGCTGTTCCTGCAGAGAAGTTGGCCGAATGTCATCTGACTTTGATGGGTAAAATACTCTCTAATTCCTCCATTAATTTCCAAGCATTCCAGAACACCATGAAAGAGCATGGAGAATCGACCCAGTAGAAATTTCTCAGCGGGCAGAAGGCTTATATGTGTTTACCTTTAAATCGGCGGGGAGATAAACAAAGGGTGATAGATAATAGTCCTTGGCTTTTTTCAGGCCATCTAGTTATTGTAAAACCATGGCTACCGAACACTCCTTTACCGTTGTTATGACTTCACTACTTGTGCTTTTTGGGTGGAAGTCTTTGGACTACCTTTAGAGCGATGTGCGAGGAGATGATAAACAAAGCCGTAAGGAATGTAGGCAAGGTGCTGGAAGTACGAGCGGTAATAGAGACGACATGGCCGTAAGAATAGCCAAGGCTCGGGTGGAACTCGCCTAAAAGAACCACTTTGAAAACGGGCAAGCTAATCCGACTTGATGGTAAGAACTTATGGCTAGACTTCCGATATGAAAGGTTATCCCATTCGGTTATTCTGTGGGGTTCTTGGCCACTATGCCACATCTTTGTCCAACTATTCCTTATGATGAGACTAAAATGACGGAAAATATAGTTTCAACTATGGGCAGTGGTTAAAGGTAGAAGTACGTGAGTATAGCCCATATTGGCGAGCCTTCTATGAGTCGAAATTCCCCAAGATGGCCGAAGAGATCGTGCACGAAACTCCACAGCATTCTACTGCGGTTATTACCTCCCATTCCTCACAATTCACTCGCCACCATCTCACTATGGATGCTCGCCCAAACTCTCTTGATGATCATGCTCCCTATCCTTTCTTTGATAAGATGGAAACCTTGTTGCTCCAAGCGCGAATAGGGCTCAAGATGAAGGATCTGTTCAAATTTCGCACCAAGACAACAGGAACTCGACTTTGGATCATCCGAGATCAAAAAAACCAAAGAATCCCAGCTTGCATATCAGGGCAAATCCTCTTAAGAAAGCAAAAAGGAACGTCTCCTTTGATGTGCGTTCTATGCTCACTGAAGAACTCGACGACTCCCAACTGATGGACAATCCGATCTATGAGGCTGACAGGGAAACCAATTGGGCTATAGTGGCTTGCCCCAAAAAGCCACTAGGTGACAAATGAAGCTACTTAGTTGGGCTGTCGGGGGCAATCCCACGCCCAGGTTCAAGCGCTTGGGGCCCTTGTGGTCCGGAAAAGCCCGACGTAGTATTTCTCATGGAGACCAAAAATCAGGACATAGTTCTACAACAAGTTCGGCGGCGATTAAATTTCCTAGATCATTTACGGTGAGTCCCGGAGGTTTAGGTCAGGGGGTTGGCTCTTTTTGGACAGATCGGGTATCTTTAAGTATAGAGTCTTCTAATATGCATTTTATAGATATCATATGTACTATTGGTCCGAGTGGCTACCCAATGAGACTTACCTGCCTCCATGCGCCTGTACTTTACCAGCTACGCCAGCATCTTTGGGCTGAAATGCGTCGACTTAGTCTCACCTCTAACCTGCCATGGATATGCATTGGCGATTTTAATGAGATCTTATTCCATTGGGAGAAAGTGGGCAAGAGAGTTGCTAATCCCTACACTGCAATCTTTCCAGAATTTTCTAAATGAGTGTTCGTTAATAGATATTACTAGTAAAGGGTGCGCTTCACATGGGTGAACAATAGACGAGGGGGATGTTGTTAAGGAACGATTAGACGGGCATTATGTACGATGGAGTGGCGAATGTCTTACCCGGTTTGCCCGAAGTCTTCGCCTTTGCCGGCTATTGGTGTGATCACAGCCCTTGCTCTTGAATGCGATCCCAAACCTCGGCGCAATCGCCAAATCTTCACTTTTGAAGCTTTTGGCTCGAGCATAAGGATCGCAAACAGATTGTGACCGAGATGTGGACCTGCGAACAGCAAGCGGCTTCTTCCCTTTTGCACAAACTTGGACTACTGCCGGGGCTCTTGAGAGGTGGAGTAAAGTAACTTTCGCCAATAGTAGTAATCAGATCCATGCCCCGGCAACAAATCCAGCGGCATATCAACCTTGCGGCGCTAATTTTGATAAGCAACGAGGTGACTAACCTCAAAGAAGAAGTTCAACACCTTTGGCACCAAGAAGAACAATATTGGGCCTTGAGATCACGCATCAAGCTGGTTGAGATGGGGGATAAGAACACCAAGTTCTTCCATGCAATTGCCTAAGCTGGTTGCCTTCTCATTCCTTTCCCCACTTTATGGTCTCACCCATATTGTTTGTATATGACAAAATAGGTCATTATGTCTCTTGGCAGTTGACAAGTCAAAACATATTTAAAGAGTAACTCTTAACTTTTTTATGTACCAACTTTGCACAGAGTAAATTGATACCTTAAAGAACTGTAAAGTATAATTCCTGGAGGTTAATTGTCACTAAAAATTACACTGAAAAACAGTACATGTGAACCTGACTTAATTGCGTCTAAATGACATCCAAAGAAAAATCATGTATGAAAGAGTAACTATATTCATAAGTGGTCCCTTACCAAGTACAATGAATAAAAAGAATGTAAACAATAGGGGTTCTTACAGGGGATATCCATGGATGAGTGACATAACCACACAATGCCCGTACACTCCACAAAGATTAGGACTCGGAAAACCATGCTCTTCCAATGCCTACAAAGTGAAGCAACCTCCGTCGCAGTTCGGTGCTAATCATCAATATCAAAAGGAAGAGCTAATGAATGCAGAGAAAAGCGAGGATATACCTTCATAAAAGAAAATTCTTTAAGTGCAGCAAGTCTTGACAAATAGAGCCAATTATAACTTCTTCGATGCCTCAAGTCTCGTGTAGCTTCATAGCAAGGATGGAACCATCCTCCTTGGCAACCTCAAAGATATCTTGCAACAACATAGACCATCATTGCAAATTATTAGGATTTCATTTTCATCATATATAACCTAAAGTAGTACAAGTCCTAGGGATCAAATTTCCATAAAGCAGAATCGACGGAATTAACACGAAGGCAAAAACTTTGAAAACGATGTTACCGAGACTCCTTCCCAACCCCAATTTGACGACCAACGGCAGTAAAAACTCCACGATTAACCATGGTCTTGATTGCAAGAAAATTATAACCAAGGTAGGCGAGACGAAACCCATCATCTATGTCCAGCAAAGAAGAAAAATTAGAAACAATGGGAATCCAAGGGACAGAGTCTCGAGAGTTCTCATATGGCTACTTACATTTGGAAGAGTCACGGTGTACCAATTTGTGCTTAAGCAAATTCTTCAAAACTTTGTACGTACCGCCATGCCTAAGAAAGATGTTGGAAATTGAAATGCCATGATATAGAAAAAACAATAATAAAAGAGTTTGGAGAGCACACTTGAGAGGAGCGATGCGGTCCACAAGCTCAGAAGGTACGATTTCATGCTGACAAAAAAGAAAACATGTATAGATCGATGACATGTAATGGAATGACCAACCTATAATGAACATGAATTCTAACTATTGTGCCTTTCATGGATTTGCGTCTCTTCTTCATGGGCAATAAGCTCTTTGAGAGCAAGCACAACACTAAGCTCTTCCGGAGCGGATTCCTGATTTTTTCCCCTTTGTTTTTTAGGAACGGCATTTTTTTATCCTATTGGTCTATCACGCTTCAAGTGTTGGGGATTTTGATCCATTTTAGCATGTCCTTCAAGAATAGCTATTCTAGCTGGAACATTTGCAGATGAAATATAAGACTCCATTACCTTAGCAACATTATTAAATGCGTCAGCAAGTCTATTAACCATAGCCTGTAAATGGATTATGCATTGTACCTCGTTTTCCCACTCAGGAGTTCTTAGGTTTAATTGAGATAAATTTTTCTTATTCCATGAGAAAACCTTAACTGATTTTTTGCTTTGCAGTTATGGAAGTTGTTGGTGTCCCAATTGATGGAAATATAATCTTATCGAAATGACAATCTGCGAATTTGGCAGTAGAAAGATCAGTAGTTGGTTCCAAGAACCTAATGATGGACGGCGAATTAAACCTGATATAAATGCCCATATGGCGTTGGAGACCCATTTTCATTCTTTTGTTGGTGCTACAGGCACTTATATTGCACAATCAAATGTGCGTAAATGTGAAAGATTTGGTTCATAATCAATTATCATTTAAATGAGAGATTGTAAAAGACTAGCAGTGGGGAGCAATCTTATTAGAGCTACCGCATGCAAAACTACATGACCTCATGTTGTATCTTTGAGATTCGTTGTCAATAATAGAGTGCGGATAATGATTTTGATATGTTTCATCAAGGATTCTGCCAATCCATTTTGAGTATAAACATATGTGATTGGATGCTTAACCTCAATTCTAAGTGAAGCATAATAAGTATCAAAACTTTTTTTATGTAAATTTAGCAACATTATCCATCCTTATGCTTTTAATTGGATAATTGGAGAATTATGTCCGGAACTTTATAATCTGCACAAGTAAACATGCAAATGTAACATTGCACATAAATAATAGGCAAACATGAGATCATCTATATAATGCGTCAACTAGTACTATAAAATATCGAAACGATATACTTGGTGGTTGTATTGATCCACAAATATCATCTTTAATTCTTTGTAGGAATAAATGGGATTCAAAATTAACCTTTATTATAGAAGGTTTGGTAATGAGTTTTCCTTGTGAACAAGTTTCATAATTATAATCTTTGGACAATAATGCATTTGTCTTCTTTAAAGGGCGTCCTTTTGTATTCTGAATTATTCTATGCATCATTGAAGTGATAGGATGACCAAGGTGATTATGCCATAGTCCAAACCGATCAAGTTTTACCAATTTCTAGGATATAATGGCGTAGGTTTCAATAGCCTTAATCATAACACAATACAAACCCATAGAAGAAGTTTCTAACTTTTCATGGATGGTCTTCAAGCCTTTCTAATAAGAGGTAATGCCAATATATTTCTTATCTTACTCATAAATAGTTTTAATACGGTATCCATTACGACATACATTTTGTAAGCTAAGCAGATTCATTTTTGATCTATTGCTTAGAAATGCATCCTTAATACGCAGGATGGTGCCATTTGGCAAAACAATTGTGGCATTCCCAAAATCATCAATGATCGGAACATGACCTGATATTGTATGATATGTGCCTTATGTAATATCGTACTTGAGAAAAAGTGTCTACTAAGAAATATGGTATATGTTGATGCACTATCAAACAAACAAACATCTTCATTTTTCTTGGTATTTTCCATTTACATTTATGTTGACATCTTCAGGTGTCAAGTATCATAAAATTTGCATATTAGTTATAAAGTCAAATAAAATTTCAAAATAATAAATATTATATAAGGTTTATAAGCATTTTATTATATAACCATTTTAGAGAACAATAAAAGGTAATACATTTAAAGAAAAGCAACTAAAAAGAAATTATTAGAATCATAAAATTCGAAGTCCAAGTCGTCATCCACCAATCGATGCCTCATCAAAGTAATCGAGGTCCTCAAAGAAATCGAGACATATAGGGATGCATTTGTTATTTCAAGAGCAAGAGGAGTCCTGCCGATAGAGATATTGTTGGTCTCAACAGTGGTTATGGAAGTAGGATTAATTTCAATGGCATGAAATTTACCACGTTTGCCCGTATTTTTTTAAAATGCCTAGTATAGATCAACAAAGTGCTTTGACATACAACAAGTAGTGACTTGTGCATAGTCATGTTACAATGATGGCAAATACATTCATTAGTCACATTTTTTGGTTTCTTTTCTTTGTCACGATTCATGCCAAAGTTAGATTTCCTAAGACGGTTAAATTTCTTGACATCCCTTCTAAGATTATGTTCTTGCTGTGCCTATAGCCCTTAAAATGGCCAGCATCTTTTTTAGAGTTAGCATGTGTTTCGAGCAATACTTTTGAGTCGGTAAGTCTAAGATCATAATTTTTTAGCAGCAATTCATTAGTTTGCTCAGCAATGAGGAGCACAGAAATTAATTCACAGTTTGTAACAAACTGACACTACTAGTATTGCTATTGCAATACAATATTCGAAGAATGGAAGTGAAAAGTTTCTCTAACAGTTCTGCATCGTTGAGCTTAATACCGCATAACTCAAGTTGAGAAACAATATTAAATAAAGCGGATTTATAGTCGACACCGATTTAAAATATTGTAATATGAGATTTTTCCAGTTATATTGTGCTTGAGGGAGGATAGCAATTTTGGTATGATCATACCTATCCTTCAACCTCTTCCACAAAGTTTGAGGGTCTCGAATGGATAAATATTGAGTCTGCAAGCTTTCATGCAAATGACGATGAATAAAAATCAGTGTATTCTGGCGGCGAGCTTCTCCCCCTAACGCAAGGGGAGGAGTTCGATTCCCAGGTGTCACAAGGGTGACTTACATGGGGCACGAGGGGTGGTGGTGACTCACGTGCCTCCCCAGGGTTTACTCCGCCACACTGTCGGCATACGGGGCTTCCCTGGGTCATCAAAAAAAAAAAAAATCAGTGTATTTACTTTATCTTTTACATTTGAGGTTCTGACTCCTGTAATAACCTTAGCGAGACATTGCCCTTGGAGGTGAATTTCCATGTCAAGGCAATAGGATAGATAATTATTTCCACTCACTTTCAAAATGTGGAATTTGGGCTTTTTAATATTTGCCATAATTATTGCAAAAATAAATCTTTAAATTAATTAAATGATTTTCAAATATCCATTGTCACTTTAAGATCAAAAGGATACTTTTAAAATTAAATTTGGTTTCAGGCCAAGAAAAAAATGAAGAATTGATAAGAGAAGATAAAGTATAAGTTGATTAATGAAAACAAATAAAACACTTACCTTGCAAAAATCACTTACTCAATTGGTAGATCTTTGTGCTGACAACGTGTTGTAAAAATATCTCGTCGCAAATATAAAATAGAGAGAATAGAGAGATTGAGTAGAAAAAGCTAGAGGAGAAAATTTTATTTTCACTATCACTTTTTACTATGACAAAAACTAAACTCATATTTATAATAAAACAATGATGCACTTATCATTAATGTCAATATATTGAATAATACATATATTGGATAGGGAGATAAACATTCATTGAATAGAGATGTGTACTTAGAATATAGGATACAAATGTACCATAATAAGTACATTAGATAAGATAAATATAATGAATATTCATTCATATATTTCATTCATTCACGTATTTCATAACAACGGCATTATTATAATGTGGAGAAATGCATCTCTCTTGATCTTGGTAAATTTAACGTCTTTAGACTCATATTGAACTGGTGCTCCTGACCATTTCTTCAAAATCAATCAAATTAATAATCTCTCTTAAGCTTCCCTCCCCCTTGTTTCCATTTTATTCCAAAGTAGATGAAAACATCATAAGTGTCATAATTTTCACATAGTACTCAACTATTAAGCGCCGTAACTTCTATAAAAGATTCTCTCAAATGCCATAACTTTCAACCGATCGCTCAATGCCGAAAAATTTAAAAAACTTATGCTTGAATATCGGAAATCCGACGTGGTATAACATTTGTGATGAATGTTTTTAAAAAGTTATGATACTCAAATGATCAATTGATAAATTATATGGCAATCAAGTAATCAAAAAAAAATAAATTATGATACTTAAATGAGTGCTATACATTAATTATGATAGTCAAGTGATAAAAAAAAAAAAAATTATGGCACTTGTATGTTATCTCCAAAAGTATATGCTTCCTTTTGTTTTTAACATATGAGTCTGAGTGATGATAGGATAGAGTGTTGCAGCCCGCCCACCAGTCTACTCAAACAGAGATAATTGAATAAACCATCCTCCATTTTTTTGTTTGGTTGTAGAATACTTTGCTATACTCGGATGATGAAATTATTTAGATAGAAACTTGTGTGTTGGATTAAATTCAACAAGATCATATGACAAGTTAATATTCCTGAACTTTTACACTTGAAGGTTTCATAGAATTCCAACCTTGTAAGATTAGAAGAACAAAGTGCAAAAATCCCCTTTCAACGGTTTCCAATCGACCTCCTTATCTAAAGCATAAAGAGTCCTCCCTACCATTGCGTATCGAATTGCAAGGAATTAGGCTTAGCAAAAATAGAGCGTCAAGCGATTATTCCTGCATATAAGTAGATCTCCTCCTCCCACGGTACTATTCAACTACCACCAATCTGCTTCTGTCTACGAGTTCCTGCTCATTGTAAATTGGTATCGTGAATAAGAGAGGCCAGCAGCGAGATACAAGCTGGAATCCAACTATATGTTATGCAAATGAAGCTATCAAAGTAGTTGACGCAATTGAGTTTCTTTTCTGCGACACGATCTCCTCCCTCGGGTGATGCGTGTGTGAGTGAGTGAACGGAAATTGTTTGGTAATGTGAAGTTTCTTCTCTGTTCCCTATTTTTATCTTTTGTTTTTATGGTTCCATATGGACTTGCAATGACTATTGTGTATGTTCCCGAAAGTATATAAAGCAAGGAATTATACTTTCAAAGAATCCCGTTAAACACGATAAAAGTACCACTCGAATTGAATTGTCAAATGGGAAAAGAAAGAACGGAGTCAAAAGGAGGCGTCTCCAATTTTTTTAATATATATATATATATTATTTCCATGCGTTCCAGGGCCGAGATGAATAAAAATGCGACAAAATTTGGAAAAATCTAAAGGCATTTAAAAATAAAATGATATCCGCCGGAGCAGAGATATCCGAGACCAAATTCGAAGAGGAAGCAGCTCGCAGCGTGGGGTGGGAGTTCCCCCGTCGTCTTCTCTCATGTCATCATGTCAAACCTTAACCAGCATCGTTCTCCCTTCGCATCGTTCGCCCGCATCTCCCTCTTCGCGGTCCCGCCGCTTGCCGAGGATGTCTACTCATCCCATATTCGATCATCGTCCCCTTCACCTCCTTCTCAAATGCCACGAATTGCCGGTCGAGATGGAGCCCTCATCGTCGGAGAAGCATGAGGCCGACTATGACGACGACGACGACGACGACGAAGCGAAACCAGAGCGGGTCGTCCAAGTCCCCCGCCAAAAGTACATCCCCGTCACTAAGGCGCAGCTTTTGGACGCCATTTTGACGATCGCGTTCGACGACCGGGACCAAGCCCTTCAGTTCCTCAATGTGTCTCGGTAAGACTTCCTCTCTACTCGTCATCTTCACCGTCCCTAACCGAATCGCGAAAACTCGATGGTACTACCTCACTCATTTACTTCCGTTGGACGCCGACCAAGGTGTTTGGACGCCATTATTCATGCTGAACATAAGGTCGTTCTAGAAGACAAGCGGGCTGATTATTCCATCATTTTGGGTTTCGCGGGAAAGGAGGAAACGGTTGATGATGGGAGGCAAAGCCAGCTCGTCGCCGATGAGATGAAGTCCGACGCGACCATGAGCGGCGAGGAGGGTAAGATAGAAATTGAGGAGCAATTTCCTCTAATGCCCTCTACTATGTTGAAGAAACTGGTCGGTTCTTCCGAAAACAATGGGAGGAAATGCGGTGGTGATCCATCCAGGTTAGTTATGGTGCCACATAGCAGCAAACGTGCTTCAGAATTCAAGTGAATTAAGTTTCTCACTGAGTCGCCCGTTCATTCGTTATTCCAGTTCATGCTCAGGCAAATCTAACTCACAACGACCATTTTTGTTAGAGTAGCTGTGGCCACTCGTTTCCAGCGGGCTTTCATGCAACTTCTTTGTAATGCACAGTTTGAAGAGATATCGACTAGCGATTTAATGTTGACATCCGCATTGAATACTGACAATCTTCTAGACCTCCTACTTGCTTTATTTGTCAGTGAGTAGATTTAAATTCTCAAAGCATCGTAATAACGGATGTTAAATCCTTATGATAAAAATTAGGGTTCAGCTAAAGTGCCTAATAGGTTAGCCATTGCACTAATCCATTGGCACCATATTATTCTTTATAATTTGCTCTTTTGTATCGAAGTGTAATTTTCTTTCCTATTTTTTACAAATGAATTGTTTTTTCAAACCATAAACATACTTTCTTGTAAAGAATTTTTACTTCTTTTGTTGATAGTTAAAGATGAAAGCCACAATTGTAAATTTGTAGTGGGGATGGTCAAATCTCTTATCATTTTAAAGAAAAATATTTTCAATTCAATTATTTATTGCGAAACAAAAGAATAATGAATTTAGATTCATAAAGTCGACATGAACCGATCTGCTCTGGAATGAATTCAGTCGGGACTCAAACCTTTGGCCCCGATTCGGGGGTGTAATTGGACATGTTTGTTGACCTTTTGCTAAGTTGTGTTTGAAACGGGTGTTTGGTGCAATAACATTTAAGTTTTGAGTTCGCGAGATGTCATTATGTTTCTTAATTATAGACTTGACAAATTACCATAAAATTTCATGTTAGGGCTTGAATGAGACTCAATATTGCCTACTCTCGACGGATTTGAGTTGGATTCGCATACATTGAAAATTAATGAGTTCCTTTTTCCTCACGCAAATGTGACTCGACCACATATGAATTCTCAAATCTTAGCCTATTAAGAAAATTTTAATAGCAAACACAAGATCATATTAAACTCGAAAGTTATTTAGGATTCAATCAATCAATGATTGTGAGAGCATATAATATAACTTTTCCATATATCAACATGCTAGACCTTTCTGTAGTTATCTTCTTAGAGGGTGACATGTCATGACCATTCCACGTGTCTATATATATATATATGCATAAATAATTTTTCTCAAGTTATTGTTTTGACTATCAAAAATGTCAAATTAGTATATTTATAATAAATTTATCCTCTATCGATTTTTCTTAAATTTTTCACAAATTGCTAATTTTGATGATACGTAATAATTGACGGTTTTATCCTCCGTTGGTTATTGAAGTGTATTTTCTCCCGAAAGAATCGATTTTCTTAAACCAAAAATTTGTTCGACCAAAAAAAACCAAAAATTTGATTTTCTCGGAACCTTTTTATTCCTCCTCGGTTGAAAAAAAGGCCCGGATGCGTGCTTTCCAAGCTAATTCCCCTTAAACCCCAAAACCCTACCAGCGAGCCTCCTCCACATTCGCAGCCGCGTCAGCCTCGTCAATGGCCGACGGCGGCGAGACCACCACCACCGCGGTGGTGACCTTGGGAGGCAAGGGTTCCTCCCTCTCTCCGTCCTCATTGCACGCGGTGTCCGCCGGAACCGCCCGCGTGCGCGTGGACTCGTCGGCGCGCGATCGCCTCGCGTCTTCCCCGCCGGTCGCCAATCGGACCGATTTCCAGATATCCTTCCCTCCTTACTTCACCGCCGCGGAAACGCGCGCTTCTCTCGCGGTGCTCCTCAACAAGCTCCTCGTGTCGGGAGGTCCTGGCACGGGCACGGCGCTGGTCGATCTCGTTTCGGATTCCTTGAATTCCGCGGAGGGGTACACGGGTTTTGGAAATCTCGCCGTGACTAATGAACAAGTGTCTATATCGGAGAAGGCGCATTCCAGTTTGTATGGGATTAGCGCGCTTTTGGATCACTTGTCCACGGCCTTGTCCACCGCGGTCGATGCGGTTGCTGCATTGTCGTGCGAGGCCATCAAAGCCGACGTGGCGGTCTTCAATCCGACGGATTCGGGCGATGGGTTCGTCTCGAAAGATGAGATCGGGGTTGCCAGCGACATGAAGGTTTTGCTTAACGGGTCTAAGTTGGTGGGTAAGGTGGAGAACGAGGCAATCTCAAGCATTCCCAAAGCTCATGCAACATTGAGAAGGGTGGTGAAATCAGTGCATTCGGAGGTGCGAGCGTACCTGAATTCGTCAGTTAGAATACAGAAAACTGGGTCTACTGCTGATGGCGCGGCGTATGACGTTGTGAATGTGTTGTGCCCGCTGGCTGATGTGCTGCTGAGGATCGGTAAGAGCTCTTTAGGCCGAGCGAAGATGGATTTAGATGCGATTGCTGCCGATGCCCTGAAAAGCAGCTTAACAGGTATGTTTGAGAAGGAGTGTGCGCGTATGGATGATTTAGAGAATGAGAAAAAGGTGCTCACGGATGCATGTAACGGTGGAGAATTTGAGAAGTTTGTGCATGAATTGTACGTGCTTTGTGGTTGTGTCTGGAAAACAGTGGTTTGGGAGGCAATTACCGCAATTGTTGCCCTCGAGGGAAGTGAATTGATTGAAAAGGGAAAGCATGAGGAAATTAACGGAGTGCAAGCAGATAAGAAAAGTGAGAAGAAGAAGAAGGTGGTGTTGGGGAGAGGGACCGCTGTCTTGGTGCAATTGATTAAGGATAGATTTCAGAGGAACGGAAGTGACGAGTCAGTTTCTCTAGAGAAACTTGTAAAAGATTTATTACTGTTCCTGGACGCGAGGGGCCCAGAATTTGACCATTTCTTGAACAAAGTCAAGGACATTGTTGACAGTAACGAGAGTAGAAGGCTACCCAAGCTTCCCAAGGTAATTTATTCAAGCTATGAAATGATTGGTATGATATCAAAAAAATTGCTTCTATCTCTTCTTTTTTCAGTAGCGCTATGGTTTGGGAGCTATGGTTTGGGAACAGAATCATGTTTGATAAAATTTTTGTTTTTAAAAATAATTTTTTTTTTTGAAAATAGATTAAGAACAGAATTAAGAATTAAAAAAAAATTGATTCTCGGAAACAAATTTAAGAACCAAAACTAACTCTTTTTCTTCCATTTTCTTTTCTTCTTTTCTTTTTTTCTTCTTCACCAACCACCCTGTCTGCCTCTGCCGGTTGCCGGCGATATTCTGGCGAGCTCGCCGGAGGCAAGCCCAGCCACCGGCGAGGCTGGGCGAGGCCTGCCTGGCCCCAGCGAGGCTCGCCCACCCCACCGGCGGCCATCGGCAAGGCTGGGCGAGGCCCGCCTGGCCCCAGCGAGGCTCGCCCAGCCCCACTGGTGGCCAGGCGGGCCTCGCCCAGCCCCGGTGAGTCCCGCCTCGCCACCAACGAGGCTCAGCCTTGCCAAATTTGGCGAGGCTGGCGAGGCCCGCCTGGCCCGAGAGGCTCGCCCAGCCCCACCGGCGGCCAAGCGGGCCTCGCCCAGCCCCGCCTCGCTCGGGACCGGTGACCGGCCTGAAGAAAAAAAAAAAAAAAAAAAAAAAGAAATGAAAAAATGAAAAAAAGTATAAAAATTATTTAAAATTAAAAGAAATTGATTTGGAACAGTGAGCGGTACCAAACGCAATTTTATTGAAGAATAAAAAATTTTAGACGGTTACCAAACGGCTAAAAATACTTAGAATTTGTTCTTGGGAACAGAATAAAAAAAATCATCTTTGATCAGAATCTACTCCCGGGACAGAATCGTTACCAAATGCACCCTGATTTCTAATTAAAGTAGCTAGTGGATGATTCTTATCTTGCTATATGACTTATTCATTCTGAAAACTTTGAATGGAGTATATCGATCTCATTCATAATGTGGCTGCTTGATGACAAAAGGCTGGGCAAAATAATTTACTAATGGAAATTTTGGTGTTTTGAGCGAGAGGTGGGGGGGAGAGAGAGAGAGAGTATATCGAGTTTTGTTTGGTCCACACAATTTTTTCCGGGTCTATCAAAGCTTGCTCCTTCTACTCACATACAAAAGTCATAAGTATTCTTCTTACAGACAAGGTCATCTTGGTTTAACTTTCACATTTGAATTATCTTATCTATGAGATTGGAAGCACTTAATCTTGTATCAAAAGCTGATGACTTCTACCATTTTGATTAATGTTAACTACTTTCAACATCTATCGGGGATTTCAGTCAGTTTGAAATTTGCATGGTATGGTCCATGCAGGGAACTCGTGATTTTGGGAAAGGACAAATGGCAGTAAGAGAGAAAGCATTCTCCATCATAACAGAGGTTTTCAAGAAGCATGGTGCCACGGCACTTGATACTCCTGTTTTTGAATTGAGAGACACTCTGATGGGAAAATATGGCGAGGACTCAAAGTTGATATACGATCTTGCTGACCAGGTAAATTTCGAGGATATTTTATTGCGTTCACCTTACTTGCTATCTTAGATGTATTGATGGTTGATATTCTTTTGCATGTCATGCTTAAAAAAGTTGTTAAAGTTGATAAACTCCCTTGCACTGCGAATGTAATGTTCTCACTGACTTGGAGAGCCATGGATTGGCATAATTGATTCACTGTACTAATGATACCTATTCTTTGTGTTGCGAGTCATACTCATGTTTCTGCTTTACATCTAATATGACGAATGATCTTTTGTCTTCCCTCTTAAGGCTATTGTCCTTTTCTTTGACAGGGTGGAGAGCTTTATTCTCTACGATACGACTTGACTGTTCCATTTGCAAGATATATGGCTATGAATGGACTTACGTCATTGAAGAGATACCAAATTGCTAAAGTATACAGGAGGGATAATCCTTCTAAGGGTAGATACCGTGAGTTTTACCAGTGTGACTTCGACATTGCCGGGCAAAATGGAAGGATGGGGCCGGATTATGAGGTCATAGAAGTTCTTGTTGAGTTGCTTGATAAACTGAATATTGGAGATTATGAGGTAAACATCCTCTTGCTTGTCCTCCCCCCATCCTTCACATTGTTTATCTATATCCTGAAATTTAGAAGACAGAATAAAAGTAGAAACAAAAAAAAGCTCAAACTGGAAAATGACAAAGAATGCAAAATGTTGATGGTTAAATGGGTGACTCTTGTCTACCCTCGAGGATTGTCCTTTTATAATGTAATTTTCATATCTTTGTTGTCGATGTTCAGTATAGCGCTTTATTGTTTATGTAGAAATTCAAGAAAGATGTTGCACTTCGGTTGTAAGTTTCTGACTGTTTTTATAGTTATTTTCAGGATTTAATGATTGCCGGTAAAAATTTAGTTTCTGGTATTCAGACTTGATATGTACATGGAAAGAGAAGTTCTTTATGTTTGGCATTTTTGTCAGAGTTTGAATACCTTCTCTTCACCTGTTTATCTTTTTTTTAATTTGTTGATAATGATTGTTCTGAGATAAAGCTGAACCACCGGAAGTTATTGGACGGCATGCTGGAAATATGTGGTGTGCCACCAGAGAAATTCAGAACTATTTGCTCAAGTATCGAAAAGTTAGATAAACAGTCATTTGACCAGATCAGGAAGGAGATGGTAAGAAATTATACCATCCTTGTGGTCATGCTCATGTCTAAATTAGGAAAGTATTGGTGAGAAACTCTTTAGTAGCCTTGCAAGTATGCTTGTGTTGGTGAGAAACCAGATTTTGTATGTGGTGTTGTGAATGTCATTTTCTTTGTGAACTCAATTTTCGTTCGACTTTTTTTGTACAATATTTTCAATTGATTCTGATGGAGGAAAAGAGAGCATTGGGTGATTCAAATGTGGACATACTTTAAAGCACTTGGTAGAGCTCTATTTTTTTAATTATCTGTTGACAATCGATTTGCCTTTCGCCATTGGAAGACATTAATGTTTCTCTCTGGAGGGAAGAGTTTAAGCAAATTTAAGGGTCCTCAAATGAATGCATGAGTCCTGGAATATCCAGGGAAGTTGAAGGTAACGTGCATGTGTTTTCATTCAGTAAATATCAGCTAGTTGTGTTTTGTTCCAATTCACTGCTTATGTATGAATATGTACTCAGCTTTCGTCTATTTGATGGGGCTCTTTAACAACTTTATTGTTGGGTTGTTTTTCATGACCTGTGGTCATTATGGAAACATGTGTTCTTTGGGTGGATAAACTGATATTTTCACTGTGTTTTACTGTTAAAAACATAAGCCCAAATTTCTGCTAAAATTTCTTAACATTGTTTAGGTGGAGGAAAAAGGTTTAACTGCTGAGGTGGCCGACCGCATTGGCAATATTGTAAAGGAAAGGGGTCCACCTCTGGAATTGTTGGCAAAGCTTCAAGACAAGGGGAGCAAATTTTTGGAAAATGAAGGATCTGTGCATGCTCTGAATGATTTGAAAATATTGTTCAATGCCTTGGAAAAGTCAAAGAGTATCAACAGAGTTGTTTTTGACTTGAGTCTTGCCAGAGGTCTTGATTATTATACAGGGGTGATTTATGAAGCAGTTTTTAAAGGGGCCACGCAGGTGACTCTTTGCAAGCGCTTCCTACTTAATATTTCACGTATAAGCAATTTCTATCTGGCAGTTTTGCTCGTCAAAGATAGGACATAGAAGTAATCCCTTTTGATTACAAAATGGAGTTTCCTTGTAGTTGCTGTTGTCTTGTCCCCGTGGTCATTTCTACACTTGTGAAAGAGTGCGTGCATGCTTGTGAGAGAGAGATGAAAGATATGAGGCGTAAAATCTGCTAAGAGATGTTGATGAGGTCTCATTGCTGCATTGTCTGCATCCTGATAGGATACAGAGGTGCAAATTTTTCATGTTATTTTGTTAATATTCACATAAAAAATCTGGAGCTTAGTTACAGAATGTACCAAAGGCTTCTCTATGGAAATAGTGATGAACTGAATAATTGCACCGCCAGAGATATTTAGAAAAGCTACCAATTTAAATTACGATGCCAGGTTTTGAAAGTGAATGTGAACTGCCATCCACATTTCGGAGCCTTGTTTTTGCTGGTCTTACACAAGTATTGTTGCTTTGAAGCTCCAATGGAACAAATATTTGCACTTACCGCAGTTTCAAGAGATGAAAGAGTTGTGCTTGAGTGATGTTGGATGGTGATGTGGTTGAATGTGGTAGATATAGCTTATAATCCATTGCATGGTGCTTGTCACGTGGATTCGATGAAACTACAATTGTTACTTTTTATGGGGATATGATAGTGCCATCAATTTCATGCTTTTAATCTTCGGATTTATCTTGCTGGTCAGTAGACTCCATTAACAGATCATATCTGCAGGTTGGAACAATTGCTGCTGGGGGGCGTTACGACAACCTTATAGGAATGTTTGGTCCAAAGCAGGTTCCGGCAGTTGGTGTTAGTCTAGGAATTGAACGAGTATTTGCAATAATGGAGAATCAGGTACTCATATTTAAGATCTATTTGTAATTCTACTTACATCATTTTTCCCCTTCTTCTCCCTTAATGTGTGTAAGCCTTCTCGGAGATTGTAGGAACTTGTATCTTGACTTACTGTATTAATTGGGGAAGCAGTTCAATATTTCTGATGCCTTGTGATTATATAGCTTACTAACCGAGATAATATTCCAGAAGGCATAGATGACCCACTATCTATGGACAGAAATGTGGATGCGTCAAAAGATTGATTATTTTGTGGCAAAACAAAAGAGTAATAAATTTGTTGTATAGGTGGTACTGACCATTTGAAGGTACTTTCTGGGATTTAGACATCACAAAGGCTATAGGAGGCTGATGTTAAATATCAATCGGAACCTTAGCTTGTATAGCATACCAGAGCCGAGACTCTGTTTTTATTTTTTCTCGGGGTTCCAAAATTTTGCCTAGTTTTTGGTTTGGAACGTGATAGTAAGACTTTGAGTAATTAATTTCCATTCTGCATTTGGTTCCATCTCTTCTTATGACTACAATCACTCCAGGCTCGTCCTTAATCGTGAAAAGTAAATTTTTTGTTTGCTTCATTCTGATTGGAGTAATGTTAGATTAAGTTTATCAAAGTTCTTCGAATAGTTATGAGGATAAATACAAAAAAGCTCTTATTGAAGCTTACCATTCTAACCAATTTATTTGTTTCTGTAATAGCATGCCTGCATCCATTTATGCTTTTTATAACTTGATCATTTCGAGATAATAATAGGCCTTCCTATATGAACTGTGAGTGAACTTAGTTGAGGAAAATTTTGATGAGTACTTTTGTTGATATTTCTATGCTAGTTAACGTGAGAGTTCAATTTTATAACCTCAGCAGTCGCTGGCCCTCTTCACCATTTTTCATATCCTTATACAGGATTGAAATTCCTGAGTATAAAATGGAAAAAGAAAGGTCTGATGAAAGTAGTTTAAATTTTTTCAGAATTTCATCTATTCTTTGCAACTGAATAATAGAATCATTGTTTTCTGTTACCTTCACAGACATCTAATTCTGACAGCTGAGCTTAACATTCTCTTTTAGCATCTCCCATTTTAGACAGAAGTTAACTACTTGAAAGTTTTAGATGTTCTGTGGATTTTCAGTTGTTGGATTTACATAATGTCATAGACTTGCCTCATTCTGCTGTAGAAATATGAGAAACTTATGGATAATGAGAATATCGTTAGAAAAATGTAATCAGAGTCATCTGATTTCTTTTTCACATCAACAGATAATTCGACCTACAGAGACGCAAGTGTTGATCGGATTTTTGGGGGATGACTTGCCCTTAACTGCAGAACTAGCGAAGGAGTTCTGGGTGGCCGGATTGAAAGCAGAATTCTTGATCGATAAGAGAGTGAGGAAACACATCAATTATGCCAAAGAGTACCGGATCCCCTGGTTAGTTCTAGTAGGCGAACAGGAACTGAGTGAAGGTGTGAAGTTGAAAGATTTCGAGAATGCCAAAGAGGAAGTAATTCGTAGAAGCGCAATCGTTCAAGAACTTCTCAACCGCTTGGGAGCTGTGAGAACTTAGATTACACTACTACTTTCATACTGAGCATGCTTTTGATGCCATATACAAGCCTCTATCGGTTGGAGGATGCTGCTTCCAGGAACAAGATTGAAACACTGGAAACGATTATTTAATATTCATACATACGCAGAAAATGTTTGACAGGACTTGCTATGGGAATTCTCTGCTGTAGGAGTAAAACTTTTTTCTTTTTCATTGTAAAAAAGATAGGGAGGGACGATCAGCTTAAGTATCTCTTCCATTGTTTTCCCTATTTATCGAAATGCACTCCATCATTACTAGGGGTGAGCTTGGTTCCCGGGTAGAACCGGGAACCGGAAAACCGAACTGAAGGTTCCGGTTCAATTCCCTGTTCTAAAGGGACTAGTTTCGGTTCCCGATTCCCCTTTTCTAGGAACCGGCGGTTCCCGGTTCTGGTTAGGGCTAAAAAACCCCCAAATCAGTCCGGTTAGGGCTCAAAAAACCCCAAAATCAAAAATTCACTCTCACTTCTTCCGCACGACACTTTTAGGGCGTGCATGACAACCATTCTATTCTATAAATAGTTTTGGAACAAAAATATATTTTTCTATTTCTATTTCTAGAAGAGTTTCTAAGTAAAAAAAATCGTTTGATAATGATATAAAATTTCTTCATTTCGGACGGCGGCGAGCGATGATTGGCGACTTTTAATATAAAAAATAAAAATAAAAATGATTTAGGGTGCGTTTGGTAACACTTGTTTAAAAATTGTTCCAGGGGAACAGAAATAAACCCACTGCGGTGGCGCGGTTGGCTTGCGCTCAATCCCTCTCACGAAAGGGAGCGAGTTCGAATCCCGGCGGCGTTACTTGGTGACTTAACTGGCAGGCGTGAGTGTGGTGGCCAGCTTGCGTCGGCCCCTGGTTCTTCCCGCCGGTACGTCGAACATTTACGAGATTTCTTAGGTTATCAAAAACAAAAATATATATATATATATATATATATATATTTCTGTTCCGGGAACAATTTTTGAACAAAAAAACGCGTTTGGTAAACTTGTTCGGGGAATAAAAAATGAACGAAACACGTTTGGTAAATTTGTATTCTTTTTATTTCTTTTAGTTTTTTAATATTTTTATTTTCTTTTTCCTTTTTTTTCTTTCTTTTTCTTTTTTCTTTTTTTTTCTTCTTTTGGCCGGCGGCCTCGCCCGGCCACGACGAGGCTCGCCGGCCCCCGGCGAGGGCGAGCCTCGCCGTGGTTGGGCGAGGCTCGGCCTCGCCTTAGCTAGGCGAGCTCGAGCTTGCCCGGATCCGGCGAGCCCGAGCTCGCCCAGCCACCGGCGAGGCTCGGCCTCGCCGGGCCATCGCCAGGCGACGCCGGCCTGGAGGTGGCCCGGCGAGGCCGAGCCTCGCCGGTGGCTGGCGAGCTCGGGCCGCCGGATCTCGGGCGAGCTCGAGCTCGCCGGCAGCTTGCCTCGAGGGCCGAGCTCGAGCTCGCCAGATCCGGCGAGCCCGAGCTCGCCCCAAGGCGAGGCCAAGCCTCGCGAGGGGCCGGGCGCCGCCTCGGCAAGGTCGCCGGCCCTCGACGGCGTCGCCGGCCCTCTTTGGCTCTGGTCGGCCATGGCCGAGGCCGGTGACCGGCCAAAGAGAAAAGAAAGAAAAAAAAAAAAAAAAAGAGAGAAGAAAAAGAGAGGAGAGAGAAAATGTGTTTTTAATTTTTGTTCCAAAAACAAGAAACAAGTTTTTCTTATTTCTTGTTTTGTTCCAAAAGTGTTAGGGAAAAAAATAGGTTTGGAACAAAAACGCAAACAAACGCGTTTGTTTCTTTTTTTCCAAGGAAAAAAACCACAAAATCTATTTAAAAACATAACTAAGAAGTAAAAACAAACAGGCCCTTATTAACAAAAAAATAAAGAAAAAAAAACATAAAATAAAATAAAAATATCCTTAAAAATATATTTATTTTATTTATTCTATTTTATTTTATTTTACGAATAAATTTATTTTAAAATGAATAAAAATAAAAATAAAAATAAATTTATTTAGCAAAACACTCAAGACAAATAAAAATAAATTTATTTAGCAAAACACTCAAGACAAATAAAAATAAATTTATTTTTAATAAAAATAATTTATTTATTTTTAATAAATTTATTTTAATTTTTAAATGAATATTTATTTTCATTTATTTTTATTTTTAATAAAATGATATTTAATCAAATTTATTTTTAATAAATAAATTTATTTCGAATAAATTTATTTAATTTATTTATTTATTAAAAATAAAAATAATTTTTGTAATAAAAATAAAAAATAAATTGAATAAATGATATTTTTTATAATAATTTTTATTTTTAAAATGATATTTATTTATTTAAAAATAAAAATTTATTCATTTTATTTTTAAAAATATTTTATTTTTAAGGATTTTTTTAATTTATTCGTAAAAATAAAAATAAATATCATTTTATTTATTCAAATAAATTTCATTTTAAAATAATATTTATAAAAATAATTTATTTGGCGGCCGGCGGCGCGGCGAGGGTCGGCGGGTGGCCGGCGACCGACGAACGGTGGTCGGTGGCAACGGATGAAGGACCGATTGATGAACGATGAGAAAAATTTTTATTTCTCATTTATGTTCTAGAAATAGAGAAGTAGAAAATTTCTACTTTTGATTTCTATTCCAAACCTATTTTCGGAATAGAAATCTATTCCGAAAATAAAAAAATGGAATAAGTTTATCAAACGGATTTTATTTCGAAAGCAGCCGGAATAGAAAAATTGTTTAAAACAGAAATTCTTGTTTGTCATGCACCCCCTTAGTTTTCACTCGCGTTCTCTCTTCGCCCGTCCGTTTTCCACCTCTCGCTCGATGCCACCGTTGCTCTCCCTCGACGCCACCGCCGGTCGCCCTCAACGCCATCGCCGCCGATCTCGCTCGAAGGTCGAGGCCACCTCCGCTCGCCCTCGACGGCACCACGGCTGACCTCTGGCTTGCCGTTTGCCCTTGACACCACCGTCGCTCGCCCTCGACGCCACCGCTCGTTGATCCCTGCTCGAGGCCACCTCCTCTCGCCCTCGACGCCATCGCCGCTGACCTCTGGCTCGCCGCTTGCCCTCGACGCCACCATCACTCGTTCTCGACGCCACCGCCACTATCCCTCAATGGCACCACTGCTGGCCTCTGGCTCGCCGCTTGCCCTCGACGCCATCGTTGCTCGCCGACCTTTGCTCGACGCCACCGTCACTCACCAACCTCTGCTTGACACCACCGCCGCTCACCCTCGACGCCACTGATGACCTCTACTCGGCGAGCCACCAGTGACCTCTGCTCGAGCCACTTCTTGATTGACATGGGATCATTCTGCATGCATGTTGTTGTGGGCCCTCATGCACTTTTTTTTCTATTAATTTTTTTCTGAGCAGCGTCTTCTGTTCTTTTTTGTCCCGTTTCACTAGTCAACGCCCCCCCCCCCTTTCTTCCTCTCTTCTATTGTGTCTCTACTATTCGTAACTATTGTTCAGAAGGCTTGAATGGTTGAATTGAGGTTGCAGAATTCAATTGAATATCATGGTGGGCAATCTAACTACTTGAAAAGCATAGGGAGATGATTGCTATGGTCTATAGGAATGAGAGGATAACCCAAAAATTTTAAGGATCGATAGATTTGGAATTTAGAACTCACAACAATAATCTTACTGTTATTGTCCTTTTGCTGTCCTTGTAGTGATAATCTTTCAGGTGTATTGTCGAGGGTAGGATGTTCTGTATTTCTTACTTATCAGAAAAAAGAAAAACATTCTTGGAGTGTTTCTGCTGAAATAGTGGATATTCTCTCCAGGAGGCATTTCTTTTGTCAATGTGATTAATGTGATGTACGGTGATGGAGAAGTATAGTGGGGGAACTTGTGGTATGTTTTTCTGGAGTGGTGGCAGTCTGGCAAATTGACATAAATGGTCATGGTCGATTGCGGTTATTGGTTCACAGCGCATGTTAGCTGTGGTTTGGAATGGATAGCAACTAATGTACAAGACAAAGATTGTGCAATTGGATGAACTTGACCGTGATTCATTTGAAAAGAGTGATTGGCATGAGAGTAGCATTTTATGTTCACCGTTGCCCGGTGGCATTAAATATTTGGTGGCAAGATGTGATGAAGTATGTGTTGGTGATTGAGGTAGATAGGTTCATCTGCAAGACAAGTTTCTCTTTGGAATTTCTGGTTATACATTGAACATTTTCTCGAGGATTTCTCCCTTTGGCTAGAGAAACAAAGAGTTTGGTTGCACTCCTCAGTTTACTTGTTCACTTTTTTTAATGTGTTATGCTATACTTGGTGGCAAAGGCCAAGTGGAGGTTTGCAAATGAAGGCAACTTTGATCTTGTTATATATTAATAGTGAAATCCTAAAAAAGTTTCAAGTCTGAAACTAGATCAAACTTTTGGGTGAGTAGCCAGCCTAAAACAGCTTAAGAAAAGCTTTAATGATGCAGAAATTGCTCAATAGCTTCGTTCTCACCATATGTGTTGCTTGGCTGTTGTACTGTATTTCAATGATGATAACTATTTTCACCTATCAAGTGTCATTCTTGCTAGAAATAAGTGGTTTTGGGTTCTGCATATTGTTTAAAAAATACACACACTAGAAATATGAATAATGGCTTTCTTTCACTTGGTTAAATGAATTTTCGTTGATGTTCTCATGCTGCCTCTTTATCTTCTGGTAATGATGAATTCTTGGGCTAAACTTTTTATAATAGAGACAATCAAAAGGTTCATCAAGTAGAAACATCATTGCTTCTAAAATATGTTTTCTTAATACTTTTTTAATCTTTTATGCATGTAATAGATTTATATAAATGAAATAGCATGATTGTTCATTTAGTTTTGTTCAATAGACATACCATCTCTTTTGGTTTTTCCGCACCTCTCTCTTCCTCAGCATAACGGGTGAACTTTCTTGCAGTGGCAGCTCGCCCAAATTGTTTTTTCTTCTTTTGACAAATACTTTTTTTAATCTTTTATGCATGTAATAGATTTATATAAATGAAATAGCATGATTGTTCGTTTAGTTTTGTTCAATAGACATACCATCTCTTTTGGTTTCTTCCGCACCTCTCTCTTCCTCAGCATAACGGGTGAACTTTCTTGCAGTGGTAGCTCGCCCAAATTGTTTTTTCTTCTTTTGACAAAAGGAATTCTGTTTGTAGTATACTCATTATGCATATGTACTTAAGTAAGTGCTGATCATCACTTTGTTATAGGAGTTCACATCTATTATTTTTCGTGAAACTTTGTCGTATCCAGATCTATAGGAGATGCGTACTTGAAGAAGCCCGAGTTCTCTCTTGATCCTTCTTTTCCATGGTTTCACCTTGCTTAGCCCCTTCGTAGGCCTGTGCTTACAGCCGAATTGACCTTATCTTTGAGAACTCTAAGACTTAGTGACAAATTTCTCATATTTGCATCTGATGGTCTCTGGGAACACCTTTCCAATCAGGAAGCTATTGAGATTGTGCATAATAACCCTAGAGCAGTATGTTGATTGTCAATTGTGGTTTTTCATTTTAAGATTAACACGCATATTGATGTTGTCACCTTCCTTTACTTTTCTTGTATGATAGGGAATTGCTCGAAGACTTTTAAAAGCTGCTTTAAATGAAGCAGCCAGGAAGAGGGAGATGAGATAAGTTGATCTTAAGAAGGTTGAAAAGGGAATCATACGCTTTTTTCATGATGACATTACTGTTGTTGTCATCTTCCTGGATCATGAGATGCTAGGTCAAAAGATATCAGTCCCAGAGCTGTCAATCAGGGGCTTTCTCGACACTGTCTGACCATCAAATTTCAACATCACCTGTAGATTTTAGTGAGACAGCTTTGCAATCTTTCTGGTTCAAAGGTAGGTGATGAAATGAACAGACTGAAATTGGTCTACTTTCCCATGGTTCATGCTATATTATGTATAAAAGTGTTGTATTATGTTTCTATATAGCATTGGTATGATGTATTTCAACATAATAGACTTAGCTTATGTATAAAAGTGTCGTATTATGTTTCTATACAGCATTGGTATGTTGTATTATACTGTGTTAACATTGTTATTAACTAAATTAATTATATTTTGTTATTGTTGTGTAATGCGAAGTTAATGTATCAAGATAACACATCAATGGAGGTAAAGGGACATTAGGAGATGACTCCGATCACGGAATTTGAGTTTTCTAGAGATGAAAATGAAGAAGAGGCACCCCCTATCATGAGTGCCACGAGTAAGATACCTGGTTCTTATCTTCCTTAGGATAAGAAATATACATCCGAATGCTAAAATCATTATATGAGAATCAATGATAAGGATGGAAAAACAAATTAAGTAAAGTGCATTCATTGTGGGACCATGCTTAAATATCGTGTTGCTAACGGTATTTCTGCGATGAGGAAGCACTTGACCACATGCAAGGGTTTCCTCGTAATGTAGATAAGAGACAGAAATTTTTTACACCACGTAATGTAGACATGGCTGGCAAGTTAGGATGAGATTTTAATACTGGTAGTATCTTATCGACATGGTCGTTTAATCAAGAACGTTGTAGGTGAATGCTTGCTCGGTTCATCATCATTGATGAGCAACCTTTTTTCTTTGGTTGAGCATGTTGGATTTCGTGAATTTGTCAGTGAGTTACAACCTCTCTTCAAACATATATCACGTTTCACAATGGCAAAAGATTGCATGAAGTTGTATTTAGATGAAAGAACTTCTTTGAAGAATTATTTTCGACAGATTAATTCTAGGATCACACTCACGGCCGATACATGGAGTTCCATTCAAAATCTGAATTATTTGTGTCTCACTGCACATTTTATTGATGAAAATTGGAAGTTGCATAAAAGAATCATCAACTTTTTGGTGATGCATAGTCACAGGGGTAGGGAGATTAGGAAAATGGTGGAGAAATGCATTCAAGAGTGGGGAATTGAAAAAAAGGTGTCCACAATCACTGTGGATAATGCTAGCTCGAATGATGTTGCAATTAACTATTTGAGGAATAAATTTTCTAAAGAAAAGTCGTTGATATTGAATGGTAGTGTTTTGCACATGAGGTGTATAGCTCATATATTGAATTTGATTTTGAGAGATGGCTTGACTATGGTACGTGACTCCATTGCACGTATTCGGAATGTGATTAGGTATGTAAAGAGTGCGGGTAATAATTAGATATGTTTCATCAAGGATTTTGCCAATCCATTTTGAGTATGAACATATGTGATTGGGTGTTCAACCTCAATTCCAAGTGAAGCATAATAGGTATCAAAACTTTTTTAAGTAAATTTACTAGCATTATCCATCCTTATGCTTTTAATTGGATAATCAGGGAATTATATCCGGAGCTTTATAATCTGCACAAGTAAATGTGTAAATGTAACATTGCACATAGATAATAGGCAAACATGGAATCATCTATATGATGCGTCTATTAGTACTATAAAATATCGAAACGGTCCATTTGGTGGTTGTATTGGTCCACAAATATCATCTTGAATTCTTTGCAGGAATAAAGGGAATTCAAAATTAACATTTATTATAGAAGGTTTGATAATGAGTTTTCCTTGTGAACAAGCTTCACAATTATAATCTTTGGACAATAATACATTTGTATTCTTTAAATTGTGTCCTTTTGTATTCTAAATTATTCTACGCATCATTGAAGTGACAGGATGACCAAGGCGATCATGCCATAGTCCAAACTGATCAAATTTTATCAATCTTAGGATATAATGGCGTAAGTTTCAATGGCCTTAATCATAACACAATACAAACCCATAGAAAAAGCTTCTAACTTCTCATGGATGGTCTTCAAGCCCTTCTTATAAGAGGTAATACTAATATATTTTTTATCTTGCTCATACATAGTCTCAATACGATACCCATTACGGCGTACATTTTTGAAGCTAAGCAGATTCCTTTTTGATCTATTGCTTAGAAATAAATCCTCAATATGCAGGATTATGCTATTTGGCAAAACAATTGTAGCATTCCTAAAATCATCAATGATCGAACATGACATGATATTGTGTGGATATGTGCCTAACATAATGTCGTACTTGAGAAAAAGTGTCTACTGAGAAATATGGACGTGCGGACCCCTAGAGTGTCATAACTTTGCACAAAGGGACACTTAAAGTGCCATAATTACAAAAGGTACACTTAAGTGCCAAAATCGGAGTAAAATGGATCACTTAAGTGCCAATCCGACCAAAACGCTGACGCAGCATTTTTCCGATGAAGCAAGCCTAAAACGACGCCGTTTTGCATGCTAACGTGGTCAAATAATGTAAAAACGGCATCGTTTTTGGGCTGACGTGGTATATTTATATATATATATATATTAATTATATTACAATTTAAAATTAAATTTAGTTAAAATATTAAATTTTAAAATTAAAATTAAAAAAAAAAAAAAAGGGAAAGGGGGAGGCGGGCGAGGATCGGCCCTCGGCCGCCCGCCGCCGCGCTCCGCCTGTTGGGAAGGGCCGGTGACGGCGGGGGAGGGTCGGCCGGGGGCCTCACCACTAGCCACCGGCCACAAATATAGGGAGGGTTGCGGCCCTCGCCCCGATCTGGGGGCGAGGGCTCGCGAGCCTTCGCGGCTTGATCGCCCGAGGTCGCCGGCCCCCGGCCGTGGCCCGGCGACCCCGGCCGACCCTCCCCCGCCGTTCGGCCCTTCCCGTCGGCGGCGGGCGCACGATGCGGCGGCGGCGACGGGCGAGGGTCGATCCTCGCCCGCCTCCCCCACTTTCCTTTTAAAAAAAAAAAAAAAAAAAATTATTATTTTAATATTTTAACTAAATTTAATTTTAAAATTATTATTTTTAAATATTTTAACTAAATTTAATTTTAAATTTAATTTAATTAATTTTTATATATTTTTACCACGTCAGCCCAAAATGACGCCGTTTTTGCATTATTTGGCCACGTCGGTGTGCAAAATGGCATCGTTTTTGAGCTCGCTTCATCGGAAAAATGCCACGTTAGCGTTTTTGGCTAGACTTTGGCCGGGGTGGCATTTAAGGGTGTGTTTGTTTATGTTCTTTTTTTGTTCTTAAACAGTTTTTCTTTTTTTGTTCAGGGAACAAGAAAAGAACAAACGCGTTTGTGTGCGTTTTTGTTCCAAATCTGTTCTTTTGTTCGGGAACAAAAAAGAAAGAAACAAGAAACAAAAAAAAGTTGTTTCTTGCTTTTAACAAAACAAAGCAAAAACACTTCTCTTTTCTTTTCTTTTTTTCTTCTTTTCTTCTTCTTCTTTTTCTTCTTTTCTTCTTCTTCTTGCTTTGGCGGTCACGGCCTTGGCCATGGCCGGCGACCGGCCGACGAGGGCCGGCGGCCTCGCCCAGCCACGGCGAGGCTCGCGGCCCCGGCGAGGCCGAGCCTCCCGTGGTTGGGCGAGGCTCGGCCTCGCCTTGGCCGGGCGAGCTCGGCCTCGCCGGATCTCGGGCGAGCCCGAGCTCGCCCGGCCGGCCGTGAGGCTCGCGAGCTCGGCCTCGCCGAGGGGCCGGCGAGCCTCGCCGGTGGCGGGCGAGGCCGTCGGCCTCGTCGGCCGGTCGCCGGCCATGGCCGAGGCCGGCACCGGCCAAAGCAAGAAAAAAATAAAAAATAAAAAGAAAGAAAAAAATAAAAAAAAAAAACATTAAAAAATTAAAAGAAATAAAAAAGAACAAAATTTACCAAACATATTTCTGTTCTTTTTTATTTTAGGAACAAGTTTACCAAACGCTCATTTTTGTTCAAAACTGTTCCCAAACGTAAATAGTTTTTCTATTTCGTTCTCCGAACAAAAAAAGAACAGAAACACAAACAAACGCACCCTAAGTGATCCATTTTTTCGAATGTGGCACTTAAGTGTACATTTCGTAAGTTATGGCACTTTAGTGTCCCTTTGTGTCAAGTTATGGTACTTGAAGCGTTCTTTTGCCAAGAAATATGGTATGTGTTGATGCACTATCAAACAAACAAACATCTTCATTTTTCTTGGCATTTTTCATTTACATTTATGTTGACAACTTCAAGTGTCAAGTATCATAAAATTTGCATATTAGTTATAAAGTCAAATAAAATTTCAAAATAATAAATATTATATAAGATTCATAAGCATTTTATTATATAACCATATTAGAGAACAATAAAAGGTAATACATATAAAGAAAAGCAACTAGAAAAGAAATTATTATAATCATAAAATTCGAAGTTCAAGTCGTCATCCACCAATCTGATGCCACATCAAAGTAATTAGAGGTCCTCAAAGAAATCAGAAACATATAGGGATGCATTTGCTACTTCAAGAGTAAGAGGAGTCCCGCCGATAGAGATATTGTTGGCCTCAACAGTGAGTATGGCAGTAGGATTGATTTTAATGGCATGAGATTTACCATGCTTGCCCGTATTTTTTAAATATGCCTAGTATAGATCAACAAAGTGCTTTGATGTACAACAAGTAGTGACTTGTGCATAGTCATGTTACAATAATGGCAAATACTTTCATTAATCACATTCTTTGGTTTCTTTTTTTTTTGTCATGATTCACGCCAAAGTTAGATTTCCTAAGACGGTTAAATTTCTTGACATCCCTTCTAAGATTATGTTATTGCTGTGCTTATAGCCCTTAAAATGGCCAGCATTTTTTTAGAGTTAGCATGTGTTTCAAGCAATACTTTTGAGCCAGTAGGTCTAAGATCATGATTTTTTAGCAGCAATTCATTAGTTTGCTCAGCAATGAGGAGCACAGAAATTAATTCAAAGTTTGTAACAAATCGGACGCTGCCATTATTCTTTGTTGCAATACAATATTCGAAGCATGAAAGGTGGAGAAAGTTTTCTCTAACAGTTTTGCATCAGTGAGCTTAATACCGCATAACTCAAGCCGAGAAACAATATTAAATAAAGCGGAGTTATAACAGTTAGACATTGATTTAAAATATTACAATATGAAATTTTGCCAATCATAGTGTGCTTGAGAGAGGATAACAGTTTTGGTATGATCATACCTATCTTTCAACCTCTTCCACAAAGTCTAAGGGTCTCGAATGGATAAATTCTGCAAGCTCTCATGCAAATGACGACGAATAAAAATCAGTGCATTTGCTTTATCTTTTGCATTTGAGGTTCCGACTCCTGTAATTACATCAGCATGACATTATCCTTGGAGGTGCATTTCCATGTATGAGTGATGATAGGATAGAGTGTTGCAGCCCGCTCAGCAGTCTACTCAAACAGAGATAATCAAATAAACTATCCTTCATTTTTTTGTTTGGTTGTAGAATCCTTCACTATACTCGAACAATGAAATTATTTAGATAGAAACTTGTGTGTTGGATTAAATTCAACGAGATCATATGACTAGTTAATATTCCTGAACTTTTACACCCAAAGGTTTCATAGAATTCTAACCTTGTCAGATTAGAAGAACAAAGTGCAAAAATCCCCTTTCAGCAGTTTCCAATCGACCTCCTTATCTAAAGCATAAAGAGTCCTCCCTACCATTGCGTATTGAATTGCAAGGAATTAGGCTTAGCAAAAATAGAGCGCCACGCGATTTTTCTTGCATATAAGTAGATCTCCTCCTCCGACGGTACTATTCAACGACCACCAATCTGCTTCTGTCTGCAAGTTCCTACTCATTGTAAATTGGTATTGTGAATGAGAGAGGCCAGCAGCGAGATACAAGCTGGAATCCAACTATATGTTATGCAAATGAAGCTATCAAAGTAGTTGACGCAATTGAGTCTCTTTTATGCGACATGATCTCTCCCTCTGGGTGATGCGTGTGTGTGAGTGAGTGAACGGAGATTGTTTGGTAATGTGAAGTTTCTTCTTTGTTCCCTATTTTTATCTTTTGTTTTTATGGTTCCAGATGGACTTGCAATGACTATTGTGTATGTTCCCGAAAGTATATAAAGCAAGGAATTATACTTTCAAAGAATCCGTTGGAAATTCAATTCAATTGTGAATAATATATGGAGATCATGGTTTCCAAAAGCAAAAAATAAATAAAAAAATAAATAAAAATTTTGAGCCAAATGGATGCACAGTACAAAGTTACAATAGGCTTCTCATCTAAAATTCAATTAGAGCAAGTCGAAAAGTTGAACAAAATTAGATGGTCTTGTCACGAATTCGAAGTATAAATCTTAAAGTTTTGCTCATTGGACCCGGCGTTATTGAAAAAACTATTGTTAAACACAATAAAAGTACCACTCGAATTGAATTGTCAAATGGGAAAAGAAAGAACGGAGTCAAAAGGAGGCGTCTCCAATTTGTATTTTTTTTTTCCATGCGTTCCCAGGGCCAGATGAATAAAATGCGACAAAATTCGGAAAAATCTGAAGGCATTTAAAAATAAAATAATATCCGCCGGAGCAGAGATATCCACCAGAGACACCAATTTCCGAAGAGGAAGGAGCTCGCGAGCGTGGGGTGGGGAGTTGGAGTTCCCCCCGTCGTCTTCTCTCATGTCATCATGTCAAACCTTAACCAGCATCGTTCTCCCTTCGCATCGTTCGCCTGCGTCTCCCTCTTCGCGGTCCCGCCGCTTGCTGAGGATGTCTACTCATCCCATATTCCCTGATCATCGTCCCCTTCACCTTCTTCTCAAATGCCACGAATTGCCGGTCGAGATGGAGCCCTCATCGTCGGAGAAGCATGAGGCCGACTATGACGACGACGACGACGACGACGAAGCGAAACCAGAGCGGGTCGTCCAAGTCCCCCGGCAAAAGTACATCCCCGTCACTAAGGCGCAGCTTTTGGACGCCATTTTGACGACCGCGTTCGACGACCCGGACGAAGCCCTTCAGTTCCTCAATGTGTCTCGGTAAGACTTCCTCTATACTCGTCATCTTCACCCTCCTAACCGAATCGCGAAAGCTCGATGGTAGTACCTCGCTCATTTACTTCCGTTGGACGCCGACCAAGGTGTTTGGACGCCATTATTCATGCTGAACATAAGGTCGTTCTAGAAGACATGCGGGCTGATTATTCCATCATTTCGGGTTTCATGGGAAAGGAGGAAACGGTTGATGATGGGAGGCAAAGCCAGCTCGTCGCCGATGAGATGAAGTCCGACGCGACCATGAGCGGCGAGGAGGGTAAGATAGAAATTGAGGAGCAATTTCCTCTAATGCCCTCTACTATGTTGAAGAAACTGGTTGGTTCTTCCGTAAACAATGGGAGGAAATGCGGTGGTGATCCATCCAGGTTAGTTATGGTGCCACATAGCAGCAAACGTGCTTCAGAATTCAAGTGATTAAGTTTCTCATTGAGTCGCCTGTTAATTCGTTATTCCAGTTCATGCTCAGGCAAATCTGACTCACAACGATCATTTTTGTTAGAGTTGCTGTGGCCACTCGTTTCCAGCGGGCTTTCATGCAACTTCTTTGTAATGCACAGTTTGAAGAGCTATCGGCTAGCGATTTAATGTTGACATCCGCATTGAATACTGACTATCTTCTTACTTTGCCCATATATGTTGACTGGAAGAGAGCTTCTAAGGCCAATGCTATAATTTACAGGTAAACACATCCCAGATAATGGTGTTGAAAGTTTGATATTTTCACCTATCTTTATACCGAGTTTCCAATTGCCTACTGAGAAGATGTATTACTGTCAGACATTTTTTATTCCAATGACCTTGTTGCAACGCAATCCAACTGTTGCATGGTTTCAACTGATGTACAATGCTGATGACATGACATATGATTGCAGCATGTCATTGTTTCTGGTGCTTATATTGTGTTCTCTTTGTCAATTTTGTTTTATTCTTGTTCTATATGTGTTTTGATTGCAAGCACTGAATTGTGCAGTTATTTGCCTTTGACTCATTATGTACTAGAGTTCTTGCTATATATCAGCTTATCAGGCATGTGAAGAGGCTGCTTGGATTTGATCCAAAAAAAAAAGAAGCTGCTCAGATGAGAGTGCATGCTCCTGTTCTTACATGCAAACGCTTGGACAAATTGGGACTGTGGAATCCTGATACAAAGCATATTCGTAATGCTAAACAGATAACTATATTTACAAGTGGGTTGTTGCTGATCCCACTTAGTAGAATAAGAGGCTAATTTCTCTTACAACTAAAGCAACCGAGAAGTTTGGCTGTACTTCTATTAATTTGGGTTTCCATCATAGAGCTCTGCCACTATATCTTGAGTTATCTAGATTTTTACTCTGCCAGTGTAGAAGAAATTTAGATTGTACTGCTAATTGCTTTTATATTAATACAGTCCAGTAAAGAAGAAGAAGGTTTTTGGACGTCTTAAATAGCTTCTTTTCTAATATACTGACAGTAAAATTTTGTTTGTCGGATCTTTTTAATTGTACTAAGTGAGGACATCAGTTGGATATTGTTTGCAGTCAATGGATCTTTACCTTAGTTGTGAGAAAAAATTGAAACTTCTCTACAGCAGTGTGCTATATGAAGATGCTATATGAGGATGTTGTCTTTCTCATTTGTGATCCCTTCAGTGAATCTATGTGGATGACTTGCTATTGGCTTACATTTTCTTTCCAGTCTATCATTATCAACTCATATCATACAGGCGGGGTTATGCAACTGAGAGGCAGAAGGGCCTACTGCTAGTTGAAAAATTGGATTACATACAGTCCAAACTTCTGCAAGGAATTCTCGTTACCATATCAAAACCATTGGGGAAGCTTGGTGCGTGGGTGATTGAGGTCATTCTTTTCTCTGCAGCATGTTTCTACACCCAAGGACCTCATCTTTTCGTTACTGAATGCTTAGATATAAATGAAGGCTGTATGGGTTTAATTCAATGGAAGTATGCCTTTCATGCTGGAAATCTATTTTCTACAGAACAATAAAATCTGAAGAACATTTTGGATATCAAGAATATAGAGTGAAGGTTGGAAATTTTGAAAGATGAATCTTGTTTCAGAAAGAGAAAATGAAGGAGAACGGTTTTGAGATGGAAGTTCTGGAGCAAAACTAATTTGATAGGAATCTTCTCCTTTTTTCATTTTTTTGGTGCTGAAAATTCTGAAAAGTTCATTGTGCCTGTTATCCAAGCTTTAGGTGAAAATAGACTGCAGTTTCTTTGTTTTTAACGAAAACAATCTTTTTATTATGTCACAAGCACTCCCTGTAACCTATTATTTCCCGTGAAAGAGAAGATGATAGTTTGTAATATTTTTGGTGAACCAGACATACCCAAACGTTCTTTGAGGCTCATCCTTCGGGTTCTGCAATTTAAGAAATGCGGTTCTTTTTTTAACATGTAAATTCTACATATTGCAATTCTTCTATAGGAATTTGCTTCAAGATGTGACACAGATAAAATTATTATTATTTTTTTTTTTACTTATGTCAAGCTGTACTGCCTTACCATAAATGCATCATCTGCTTTTCTCCCTTCAGAGAATATGGCTTAATTTTATGGTGTTAAACAGAAATTAAAAGGTTCTTATTCCACCGAAGAAATCAAGGATTGGACGAAGAAGTTTAAGCATTGGGTTTTAGAAGCTTCTGACTTGCAGAACTCAGATTTTCTAGAGATCCTTGATGGCACATTTGAAGTAGGGTCACAGTTAAATCAGGAGCTCCCTATCTGGCTTGCAGCCCAAAAGGCAGTGACACGTTACAAAGGCATCTTATCATCAACTGGACCTCGTGGAAGGCTTTTAAGGAAATTGCTAACATGGACTGGGCTTGTGCCGCCAATGCCAGAAACCCCATTTGAGTTCAAGGGTGATAACGACGAATCAGAACTTTATTTAAGGTTTGTGAACTCAATTTCAAGTTTTCTTCCTTTCATCGAGTAAATTCTTCAATATCTTATTGATCAAATTTTGAAACTAGAATGCATTTTATTTGACATAATAGATTAAGTGTTTATGGTCATGCAGGCCAATCTCCATATCCAGGATTTCACTTAGTGATGTATGGAGGCCAGTTACAGAGAAATCTTGGACAAACAATGTTTGGGAAGTGTTGAAGACCGGAGTTTCCATTCTCCTTTCGCAATCTATCCTTCAGGTATTCAGCTTCATGAAATTTGCTGCTTTTTCAACATTTTATACTTTCATTGAACTATCCTTTTAAGTTGTAGGTTATTGACTAGGTTATCAAAACACATTGCACTGTTGAGAGTGGTGGTGAGCACGGTCCTTTTTCATTCTGTCAGCCACCAACCTAAACAAACTACATTAATACGGTTTACCAAACCAAACCACACCAAGTTCATTTTCGTAATTTTTATTCCACCCTATTTTTCAATGAAAGTTAAGAAGCTAACTTCCTTTGTTTTATTTGCAAATTTGGTGGCAAGCCAGACTCTGTTCTGCTACTTAGTGTCTTTCTTCCCCTACAATCAAAAGAGATTTCCTCTAAAATCTATGCAATGACCTACTTCATTTTGAATAGGTTTTGGTGAACAAAAGCAATAAGGCTAGAGTGGTCTACATTTATGAATAGAGAGAGAAACCATTCTTATATCTTGAAAAATCCCATTTGAATGTATTCATCATTTTTGGTCTGATGTACTCGTGTTATGGCTGTACTATTGGACGACTATGTGCACTATTAGGTGGTTTATATCATCACCTAAGCAAGCTTTTCGCTGCTTGTCTTTTTCTACTGTCTTAATTAGGAAGCAGCCTTCCAGGAATTGGTATTGCTCTATAATGAAGAAGTGAACGAAAGTGATGTGCAAGGTGAATCTGAGTCATTGCAAGTAAAGATCTATGAGAAAATCCCAATTCCAGATTTGCCGGTAAACACTTCTGATTTCTGACGTTACCATGTTTGTCAACCACTTAATAGTTTCCACATGAATCAATAAGCTCTCAACTTCTAGAATTGAATTCGCTTCATTTTTTCCATTTGATTAGGTTATCTTTCCTCACAAAAGGCTATCATTCCGTATCATAGACACGGTATGTAGACAGTCTGCTCTCATCATGTCTTGAATGAACTTCTTTTAACTTCTCCAGATTTAGTTCTTCCTTCAGTGAAGTAGATTAGAGCATAATAAAGAAAGTGATCTATCTAAATTTCTTCCATTCACATCATCCACAGCTTCTTGTTTAATTGCCAAAACCAAAATTTGCTACCTGTTTTACACCATTTCAAGTAACTTCTATGTTAAAATGATAAGAACAAAACTTTCATGGTTAATTACATTTGAAAATAAGCAAGGTACAAAGGATGTATATCCACTGGATAAAAAGTCCTTAAAACCCAATACTCATTGAAAGTGTTAAGTTGCTCAATATTTGACGCTCATAATAATTTAGGAAAGGTGTTGAGTTGTGTTGAAATAAGAGAAGACGAGCCCCAAATCTATTATTTGATACTCCCGAGAAATGCTTACTTGTAGGTGGTTTGTGCTTACATGAAAGAATCACAAATTGCTCTATGACTTAAATTCTGGCTTGCTGTTGACTACGTATTATGGATTGTCGCCCTATATTCTTGATGTTAGTTGGAGAGTTTGGATTAGCGGTGTGCACCAAGTCCACTTCAAGCCAAGAATCGGCTAAAACCATCCTCATCAAGTTGAGTTCCAGGTTGGTTCCCAAAGAAATCGGTCCAGTTCTCAATACTGAAACCATGGAATTGGCCTTTATCTGGTTTGACTCCCAGTTCTTATGTTAGAACCACCTATGTGACCTTGGAACCAACCAACCAAGCTGGTTTCTAGGCTTGAACCAATCTAGAACCAGCATTACACCTTAATTGAAAAAAAGGAAAGCAAGTTGCAACCAAGAGGGATTGGAACCCAATACCTCAAGTATGAGATATGTGCATAATACCTCTAAGCTAACAAGAGTTTACTTGACGATATCTACAAAATATATATATATATATGGCATCTATGACCTGATTTTTGTGAAAGTAACCTGGTTCTCAAGTAACCGACCTGAAATCGGTCAAGTGTGAAAGATTCGGTTCCCGATTGTGGCGTCAGAAATGAATTACCCAATTCCTGAGTAGAGTCTCTCTTGTGAAAATCAGATCGTAGATGTTGTATGTTATTTTCCATTGCTCATGTCCAGGCCAATTGCAGATCAAGTGTACCAATACCTCTAGGGTCAGTACTAGGTTCTAGCCTTGAAATAGACTCATCCTGGAACCAATCACCCATAGTCTAGAAGTCCAAGCAGCAATGTTTTTATAAATCTGATTTTTCAATCTCAATCTTTCCTTCAATGATTTCAAGAACTGATACTCCACCAATTGTTGTAGGTTAACAACATTCTGTCCTTTTTTGTGGTTATTTATTATTCAAAAGCTGGCAGCATACCTCCAATGAAATCTTATGTACCTAAAAAACTTGTGCTATCTGCCATTACCTTCACATGGCATTTTCTTATCCTAGTTGAACACTACACCTAGTACTTGTGACCCTTGGACATGGAAAGGCCTCACCCTGACTACTTATGTGAGAATTTTTGTGAATAGAGTAGTTGCAATTTACATATTTTCCTTGATCCAGTTGTGACATTACAGCATTGTCCAATATCAGATTATTGATCAGATATACACTTTACTTGTAGGTGCGCTTGGACATTGCCACAGTAGTGGGACTTCTGGCCTACATTATAAACTACAAATTTGAAGATATATTATCCTCACCGTATGGAATTCCTGCCTTTGCACAATTCTTCGCCTGTTTTTAAGCATCCTCCTTTCAGAAGATAGGACGTTGCACATAGGAAAAAACCTATGCTCTATTTTTTGGGCATCCTGTAGTCTTCTATGGAATGGTAGAATGCATTTTATATGTTTTTTTCTCCAACTAAAGTCTCAAGCCGATGCCTTTCTACAATTTATGATAGCAGTTGTTCATCTTAATTTAGTTGCGTCATTCTTAGAGATTTCTCTCATTAAGTCACCTTGAAAGTTTAAGCATCAAAGATGCCATTGCAACATGAAGTGAAACCAGCTTTTTGTGTAGAAGAGTCCTGGAGGCCTTGCTGGGGAAGACATAAAGTGTGAGAGATGTGCACATATGTTATAGGATGGCTCTGAAGTTCTAGTTTGGTTTGGGAAGGAATGGATGGATATTCTTAGGAGGACTAGGAGTTCACAAATCAACTGGTAGCGTAGTTTGTACGGATAAAAAATTATGTTTGTACATCAGAACTTAACGAACAGTGGATAAGGACATTGGCCATCCTGGACATAAGGGAAGCAACCCAAAAAAAAAAAAAAAAAACTGATCAATTTTCTAAGTGCTACATTTCTCAACGTTGGGTTTCATGACACAAGAAAGTTGGGGGTATTTGTGTCATAGTGGGCAAGTTTAGGGTTTTTGGTGACAAAAGAAAGTTTGAGATATTTGTGTCACAGTGGGCATAATTTGAGGTTTTTTATGGTATTTGCCCTATATTACAATAAATACTAATGAGATTTTTATTGCTTCCAAGCCTTTCAGTTGTCCTATCATAGTGCATGCATATTTTCCTAAAGATTGGTTATATTGGAATTTCTGTTGCTATTTTTTGGCCAAAAGTTTCAAGATGACAATTTTTAAGCTTTCGGGGTATCCTTTTTTAACTAGGATTTGTCCATTACCTCATGATCTTTGATGAGACAAAATGAAAAAGATGGAACTCTCTTGCTGTGCTCTGGAAACTGCTGTGCCCTTTTGTTTCCGTGGTGGGTGGACTGCAGAGTCTTATGACTCTTGTCAATGCAAATAACGATGAAATATATTCCACTGCATTTCCCTCAATGTCATTTCGATTGGATTTTTTAATTCTTCAGTCAAGAGCACTGAAGGATCAGTGTCCTCTGTGTACCAGTACAATGTAGTTAAAGAGATACCATAGGAAGTCCAGTTTCTCTAGAAGATCAGCTGCAAAATTAGACCGCAAAGATTAGATGCAAAGTTTGATTATTAAGGTTGGTTATATTGTATAATGAAAGCCTTTGGTTCATTGACTAACATGGAGGTGAAATGCAATTAGTGAAATCTACTAATATTATCCAAATTTTGTGTTCAAAATGCATAGAAAATAGCAGCAAGAAATATGACGTTAAATCAAAACCTACATAAAGTATTAAAGGAGCTTCAGCCTGTTGTTCAAAATCTTGACTGGGTTGGCTTGGCTATGTGGTATAGTGGAGCAAGAAAAACAATAGCTTAGGGGACTAAGAGGAAACAAGAGGATCAAAGACGAAGATTGGTTACCTACTCTTAACGGTCAAAGCAAACCCTTCCAGTCTGAATTCTTTATCTTGAAATGACTTCAATGTTGCTTCTGGATTGAACTTTTGTCTCTATGATGAGTGTTTCAGAATTTGCCAATTTTTGACTTTGACATCTGCTTTTCAGAATACTCAATTTTTCCACTAAAACTAAATGTAGGTCAGCAATATTTCTTGATGCAATTGCCATTAGCGCCCTTGTTATATTTCTGATTCGTGTAGTGCTGGGTTACAATCAGACACGAGAGAGGTATCAAGTAAGTGAATATAACTTACTTTTTTGTAATGATTTGACTACAGAAGCATGTTTTTTTATTGTTACTGTTAGTTGAGATTATACTAATGATATCTTTGATGATCTGTTATTGCAGTTATTGG